>VZSE01001082.1:682234-889207 GCA_013398275.1 Promerops cafer | reverse complement strand
TTTTTTTTTTTTTTTTTTTAATAACTGCAGTAGAAATAATGGACCTCCAGAGAATGTATTACTGGGAAAACCTTCTGGGAACGCTTGTGAAAAAGATCCCACAGTATTTGCTCAACTTTCAATACTGGTGCAGTTGAATATCCTGCCCAAATCCATAACCTCACTATTTTATAGTAAACATGAGCAAGGTTTGGTCATATTTCAGATTCTGATAATGTAACCTTCCTCTGCCTGCATTCTGCTAGGCTTTGTCACCCATGCACCATTCTCAAAACTTAACAGCTTTATCCTAGGCTGCCTCTCCCAGAGCTGCCTAAATAAATTGATGCTCATAAATAACTTGGCAGTGGTTGGAGGGCTAACATGTTAAGATCACTGCCTGTTGCAATTACCATCATTGCCTGGGACTGTTACTTTTGTTGTTGTTGTGGTTTTCTGGGGTTTTTTTGTCGTTGTCTGGTTGGTTTTTTGTTTTTTTTTTTTGTTTTTCTTTTCCTGTTAGCAGTGCTCACTTACTGCTCCATAGCACAGGGTATTACCTTTTTTCTAATTTTTATTTTGAAGTAACATGATGTCTTTGTGGCAGTGTTTCAAGGCTAAAATCCCTATGCATTACTCAATTATCAGAAAGAAAAATTGTTATTAAACAAACTTCTCTTTCAGAATCAAATATAAATCTCTAAGTAGAGCATACTTCAATAACATATTTGAACACTGCAAAACATTGTTTCTCACATATGCAAATAAATAATTAAAGGACAATCATGATTTGCCCTAAGGGTCCATTAAGGAGTCCCTGATTGGGCCACAAACAGCCTTACTCATATCCTGTGCCTTTATCCCCCAGGCAGGTTTGTTTATTTTTGAACACTGTTGCAAAAAGGCAAAGTTTTACAGCATGAGGCAGCTCCACCTGTGAATAGTGCAGGGTTTTGTGGATGCTGATGAGCACACAAATGCAGATGATTGTTCCAACCCCCAATGCACTGGGTGAGCTCCATTGGGTCCACTGCTGATGTGCTCAGTAATGAAGACAAATTGAGCTGGTTCTCCTACTCATTAACTGCATCATGCTTTGTAAACAATAAGATAACATTCAGAAAGTGGAATTTAAATGGACAGTATCATGCTAGACGTGCAGCATTTTGTTTAATTGAAGACCAAGACAGGTTTTCCTGTACAACTTGCAGAATATAAAATTTCCAATTGAAATGAATTTTTAAACAAGCATTCCCATGTGGTGCATATAAGTCAAATGCTGCGTTAGAACCAGAAAATGAAACTCATTCAAAAGTCTAAACAAATGTATAAATGGCTAGTTTATTTTCACTTCTGATGCAAATGGGAAAAGTAAGCAAGCAGAATTATTGATCAAATGGAAGGTCAATTTAAAACTTTCTTTTAAGTTCAGTAATCAAAGATGATATATGTAGTACTAGCAAAGACAGATTTGTATTGGGAAGGTTTTTCTTTGTTTGTTTGGGGTTTTTTGGGGGGGGGGTTTGGTTAAGTTTTTGAGGCCTGCCGTATTTCCTGTAGCTTGAACTCTACAGATATCCAAAACTTGGAAATACTACATACCTGAATGCATTTACTTTTGAGAATGAAAAAAAAGAATTAATCTATTTTGCCTTATTACTACAGTAATTAAAATGGAATCTAGTGAGGCTGTGTGTGTGAATAATGCTTAGAATACTGATTTCATTCCAGGCCCAAACTTTTAGAAGAAACTCTACTTAGGCTTCCTTTGTCTGATTTTTAACTGCAGGGTTGTCTTTAACTGATGCAACTAGATCTCAATAGAGCATAGTGACAAGAATTATTTGTATCCAGTTCTATTTTACGTATTATCTAGTGCTTGAGTAACAATGAGGGCTTGAAAGAAGTATACACATCAGTCAGTGACCACAATTAAACAAAGTGGAATACATAATGTCTAAATAGGCAGAAATCAGCTGCCCATATTGGCAATTTCCCTCCTTAGTTGCACTGTCATTGAAAGATAAAGTCTTCAAATTCTGCCTGTGTGTTTGCCATGGGTGTGCAATTTAGGCACAAAGCACATTTTTTCTTGGTCTGGGCATGGGTGAAAGTTGCTCATGCAATTAACTGTCTGCTTTTCAGTTTGCATGCAATGCAAGGAGTTGGTTGTTCAGGATAATGTTAGCCAGGGGAGCCAGACTGTTCAGGCAGACAGGACTGAAACAGGGAGTATGGCCACCAGATTTAACACCAAAAATAGATGCTAAATAGTGGCAGAAATTGGTATTCCAGGATAAAGAGCAGAGCAATTCCTGGTGCAGAACTAGACTGGTCTTTGTGTCTCACAGTGAATTTCAGGCAGCATGGGCTGAAGTGACACTACTGACTCCAGGGTAAGGTAAATCAGAGCTGTTTTCTTGGGCATGAATCTGAGTGTCCAGGAGGAGGAGGAGGAACATCCAGGCTGCCAGTATTGGGTATCCCAGGATCTGGGCTGCCACCTCCTGCTGCCTTCTCAAGGGCTGCAGCTATGGAGAAACAGAGGAGGGTGAATTGGGTCTCATCTGGCATTGAAGTATTCATACATTTATTTTCCTTTCACTACTGAATTAAGTTACTGTCACCACACATTCTGTGACTTGCCTGATAGTATCTCATGTCCCAGGTGGGGCTATCAAATGGCTTCTCCTGAAAAGGTTGCTGTTTACAGATTTGTTCTATTCAGACACCTCTGTTTCAGCAGTCTGTTAAACAAAGTAGTGTATTGATCTTAAAATTACTTATTATTAAGGGCCTCAGAACTGTCTGTATTGTATTGGTATTTCAATCTTTATTTTCCTGATCTAACTTCAAATTTGACAGAAGTGCGGTTTGAAATACTAACCCCCCCATTTTGTTTTCTTTTGGTGTAGTTTCTCTGCAGCTACAGAATGACCATTCTCTCTTGTGGACTCCTATCTCCCTGTTATGCTTTCTCAGTTTACAAAAGGAAAAATAAAAAAAATATCTGGTTGCAGTGGTTTAATTTTGCATTGTTCCCACTAAGCCCATTAATGTGGGGTTTCCTTTGTTGTTTTGGTGTGTACAAATTAACTTAATGGTAGCTTTTTTGAATATCAGTCTCTGGATCTACAGCTCTCAAAGAGGGAGTACTGATGGATTTGTTTTTTAGGCGCTCAGAACATCCCCAAAGAGAGTGGGACAAAAAGAAAGATAAAAACCACTTTGAATTTCCTAGGATGGAGCTATTTGAGACTTAAAAGGTGTTGAGAAGTTTTGCTGTTCATTGTTCTAATAAGGTGCATGTCAGTGATGTCAACACAATGTGCTGAGGAAATGTCACACATGTCTGCAATTGGCTACTTCTGGCTAGCCAAGCACAGCTGGAAGCCTGGAAAACAGATGTTGCTTTCAATCAAGCAAGGGTCAGAGCAGGCTTGGGACTTGGAATGTCTATATTTTTCCATCCAAAAATGATCCTTGGGTAGTTTCAGTGGACCAGTAATTATTTTAGCAGCTTTTTTGGTTTTTGTTTTTTTGTTTTTTAATCTGAAGTATTATTCCTATAGAACAGAGGAACAAAAACCAGTGGGCATGCATCCAAAGAACTTGGGACAATGATGGAGAAAAGTGTCCAACACAAGAACATCATTGCTGTGTTCTCTGAGCCACACCTGGAAACTTGGTAATACTTAACAGTGAACAGTTTTCTAGTGACTAAAACATCAAAATTTGAAGCCACCTGGCTGAGGTCTACTTCGCAAGACTGAGAACAGCAGTCATTTTGTGATTCTTTATCCTGGTAGAATGCTCTGTTCTTTTTATTTTATTCTCTGCATATCATCCTCAAAAGATTGAATAGGGTTGCTTTGTGACTGGCACGTAAAGACGAGAACCTGGAAACAATGCACTGTACAGCTTCCAGTATGGACTGCACAGAAGCCTTGAAAGAGAAGCAAGCTTTGCTTCCTAGCCACAAATGTGTAGCTGTAAATCTGGACTTGGCTCACAGAAATCAGAGTTAAGTTTCTTTCCTTGCAGTGCAACAGCAAGAGCTGGCAGCCCACGGCTTGGACAGGAGCTCTCTTTGCTGGGTTAGGAACTGACTGGATGGCCGGGCCCGGAGAGTGCTGGTGAACGGAGCTGCATCCAGCTGGTGGCCAGTGACCAGTGGAGTCCCTCAGGGGTCTGTGCTGGGGCCAGTTCTGTTCAATATTTTTATTGATGACATGGATGAGGGTATCGAGTCTATCATTAGTAAATTTGCAGGTGACACTAAGCTGGGAGCGTGTGTCGATCTGTTGGAAGGTAGGAGGGCTCTGCAGAGAGACCTGGAACAGTTGGATGGATGGGCAGAGTCCAACAAGATGAAGTTTGGTAAGTCCAAGTGCAGAGTCCTGCACTTTGGCCACAATAACCCCTGCAGCGTTACAGGCTGGGGATGGTGTGGCTGGACAGTGCCCAGGCAGAAAGGGACCTGGGGGTGCTGGTCAATAACCGACTGAACATGAGCCAGCAGTGTGCTCTGGTGGCCAAGAAGGCCAAGGGCATCCTGGCCTGTGTCAGGAACAGTGTGGCCAGCAGGAGCAGGGAGGTCATTCTTCCCCTGCACTGGGCACTGGTGAGGCCACACCTTGAGTGCTGTGTCCAGTTCTGGGCCCTCAGTTTGGGAAGGACGTGTTTGAGGGGTGTTTGAGCGCATCCAGAGGGGGCAACGAGGCTGGTGAGGGGCTGGGAGCACAAACCCTGCTGAGGAATGGCTGAGGGAGCTGGGGGTGTTTAGCCTGGAGAAAAGGAGACTCAGAGGTGACCTCATCACTCTCTACAGCTCCCTGAAAGGTGCTTGTAGCCAGGTGAGGGTTGGTCTCTTTCTCCAGGCAGCACTGACAGAACGAGAGGACACAGCCTTAAGCTGAACCAAGGGAAATATAGGCTGGATATTAGGAAAAAGTTTTTTATAGGAAGAGTGATAAAGTATTGGAGTGGTCTGCCCAGGGAGGTGGCAGAGTCACCATCCCTGGATGTGTTTAAGAACAGACTGGATGTGGCACTCGGTGCCATGGTTTAGTTGAGCTGTTAGGGCTGGGTTGGACTTGATAATCTTGGAGGTCTCTTCCAACCCAGTGATTCTGTGTGTGATTCTGTATGGAGGCTGAAATGTAGTGGTAGAGTATGGCCAGAACAAGGCCTCACTCAGGACAAGCAAACAGAAACCTTCTGAGCAGTGTAGCAGTTAAGCTCCTGGTAGGCAAAAATTGAGTATTACCTCTACAGCTGAGAGTAACAGAGTGAGAAGAGAGCTCAGCTGTTTACACCTGACACTGTCTCCCAAATGGGAGGCAGCCACCCGTGGGGAGAGAAGTGGCACACACCAGCATTGTCCCCACAGAGCCTTTCTGATAGAAAGGGAAGATGGGTTAATTGAATCATAAATGAAACAGCATTCCCCTTTCTGTCTTTTCTTTTGTGCTTTATTTAATGTGCAGTCAAGAAGTAAATGACAGCTTCGGTTCACCTGCTGTTTACCACTCCCTGAGTCTTTGTTTGATTTTGGTTTTTTGTCCATTAGTTTGGGGTGGTTTTTGTTGTTTCTGCTTGTTTATACAGCAGACTTTTGCAAACATCTGAATTGATCTTAAACTTAGGCAGGACACTGCTACCAATGTAGCTACAGCAGTGGAAAAAATTCTCCTGAACTTACTGATGCTGCCTACAATTGCAGTGCAAACATCCTTTATCAACTTTTCTGGAATTTATTTTTGCCTCTAGTGAGGATAAATGTTGTTGGAGTTTACTTCTATATCTTCTCATGCATCTCTGTCTCCCTCTCCTCCTAATATTTGTGCTTTACTTGGGGTGTACAGAGCTGGTATCCCGTCCCATATCCATTGTTTGTGTGTCTTCATTCCTCAGCCCCTTAGTGCCTTTTTTTCAGATCATTATAACCTTTAATCCTTTTTTCACTCTAGCTTAGGTTGTAATTTTCTATTTTAAAATTTGGTCTCCCACTTTCATGCTTCTGGTTTTTTTTTTTTTTTTTTTTTAGGGTTTTTTTATATCCCCAGGTGTGATAGCAAAACCATTTCTGTCTGTGTACAGGGCCCTGTCTGTTGAGATGACCTAAACAAGAGTTTTAATCCATTCTGTTAATGGCCACGTCCCCTTGCCTGCTCTTAGGTGATTCCTTGAATTGCAGCCTCTGTGCCCTAATTCAGTCCAAACAATCACAGCAATAGCTCAGTGAAGGACAGATGACAGAAATATCATCCATGAGAGACCTTTGGAGTGCTCCTGTGGTCCAGCTTCCCCCTCCAGGCAAGAGAGTCTCCAACACTAGATGAGCTCAGTTGTTGCCCTGCCTACCTGAGTCTGGAAGGCTTCTAAGTTTGGGGATTCCTCAGCCACGCCAAATAACTTTCTGCAGTGCTGCACTGGCATCCTAGAGAAGACATTTTTCCTAAGGGTTTTCTCTAGCTTTCTGTAGTTCCATTGTTCTTTGCCTGATAGTCTATTTATCAAAATCTTAGATTAATTCTGTCCTGAAACAGCATAATATGGCCTAAGGTAACTATTTTGCAAGAGAGAAGCAGTTTTTAGGTAGTTAAAAAAAAAAAAAAATCCAATTTTTCCAATATAAAATGCAGTGCAGCCTCAATTATCTGAATGTCATAAGAATCAGTGATTGTAGTGTGTTTAAATAGTCCAGGGAATTTTCAGTGTAATTAATAAATGCCAAGGGACATAACCCTATTTCAAATGACTGACATTAGACTATTGCATGGAAAAAAAGTTGTTTCTTCACTGTAACGTGCTGACACATGAAACCTCTGGCAGATAGAGATTCTCTGTGCAGGAGTTCTTGCCTTCAAAGCATCCTGGTTTACAAGACAAATACTGAAAATGTGTTGGGGAAGCAAGAGGTTGACTGTATTACATCAAACATACAAAATAAAAGCATCATTAATTGTATCTTTTAGAAATTTTGATGCTTTTATAATTTATTTGGAGATTTGCATCCTAAATAGGTTTTGAGAAAGCGCCATATTGGCAGAATTAGAGAATAAAACTTCTAAATCTAAATGGCATTATTCCCATATTGTGATTTAATGTGCTCTGATGGAGCAGTTTTTGTTCAGTTTCCACAATTCCTCAGTCCTGCTACCAGAAGGATGAGAGTACATTCATTACATCTCACGTGGTTTTGGGAATGGGTGTGTCTTGTAGGAGCTGCCCAGATCCCCTGCTCCTTTCACATTCCTGCAGAGCTGAGTGCAGGTGGCTGCAATTCACTCTTGACCTGCTTGGGGTTCTAACCAATAATCAAGCAACAAAAAGCTCCATATCCCACACCAATTTTTGAAGCTGCTCTTCTCTAGAGGTGAAATATTTTTAAACAGTCATTCAAGAAATAATTTAATTGATCTTTCAGCTTCTATTATTCCCTGTCCTCAGGAGCCAGTGACTGAAATTGACTCTATTCCCACTTCAACCCCCTTCCTTTCATGTTCCACATGCAGAACCTTGTCAGGCACTGGGCTAAATTAGTGAAAGTCTGTCTGGAGTTAAATTAGCTCAGCACTGTCAGAAATGAAGACAGATTTTGACATATTATAGGCTGACTAGTCAAATAATAATAAAAAAATTATGAAGAGCTGATCATTTAAAAGATGTGTGTGGTTAACTTGAAAGCATTGCACTTGACCAAACTCTTCATTAGAACTTCTCACAAAATTATGTTGGTAGTTGCTACTGACTCTGATTATTTACACTTCAAACCCAGTGCAAGAATATGTTTTAAACTTGAATACTTAATCTTATTGTTTGGAGATTTAAAACACTATTTCTTCCCTGCTCCCTTGCCTTGTGGTTTGATTATTGCCAAATAAATCCCATGTAGTTTATGCTTGGAAATCTCAGGTAATATAAACTTCAGAAAGCAGTTTAGCTTCAGGAGACTGGTTGCATTACTAGTTTATTTGTTTATTCATGGTTGTTTCACTTCTTTTTTCACTTGGATACAGAAAAAAACCCAAAAGAAATATGTTGTTATGCTTCGGAGGTTTCTTTGGCTGCTGTTTATTTTCTCATACCTAATCAAAAAGTTCTTTTTGACTTCTAAAGTTTATGGTAGATAATCTGAACTACAGTAGGCTTTATTCAACATCTGTCTGAATCCCCTGGTAGGCACTCTTTTCATTTACATATCAGAAAACTGATACCATTAGGGAGGATCTATCCCTAGCACTGTAACTCAGAATTTCCAAGAATTTCCAAGACAAGTATATTTTTCCACCCGAAAATGCTGGGATTTTTTACAGGGAGAGGAGATAGCATACATATTGCAGTTTGGCCTAGACACTAGAGTTAATATCTTTATTCTGGAGTAATACAGTGCTTCTTTAGCCGCTTTGAGATGTTACATTTGTGTTTCATTGAGACAATTCCACAAATTGGAATTTTCAAAACAATAGTATAGTTTCAAATGCCAGGGGACAGCAATTATGCTCTGATGACTCTGGATTTCAGCTTTGAAGCTCTAGTCTTTTACACAAATAATAGTTTAATTTCATCTGTGCCAGGACTGAGTTGGTCTGGTCTGTGCTTGGTTTATGTAGATTGTGTAGTCAAAAATTACAGATATAATGCCATATCTGTGTTCTTTACTTTTCCCTCTTCAAAAGATAAGGATTTATTTATGAGTAGGGCTGGTCAAACACTTGTTAAAATCATGATATAAAAACTGGGTAAAAATAGACAAATTTACTGCTATCTAGCAAAAAGGGGTTTTGTGTTTTTCTTTTTCTATTGAAATGTGTCAAACTTTTTCTGAACGTTCTCTGTATTTCTGTATTTCATTGGTCATAGAGCCAAAATGCCCTCTCTAAAATGAGAAATGCTCTGGGCAGCATTAGAATGACAGTAATGATGTTTAAAACCATGTTCTGTGCATTTTGGTGTCCTTGTGTAGCAGCAGTATCAAGTGACCTCCACCAGAAGTCCTGGGCCCTGTTGCACCTACACAACCCTTAGGCTGCAAGGGACTCTCCTGGGCCCAGAGAACTCATTCTGGCATGGAGTTAGAAACATAACAGAGAAATACATGAAAATGGAACACAGCGTGTACTCTTGCAAATAATTCACTAAGTCGTGTTCTTTTCCTTTTAGGACAGATAACTACTCTGTACAGTTCCCATTCAGACATTTAGAAATCTGTACCTAAAAAGACTTTTGGGAAGAAAACACAGAGGTTTTTCTGATTTCGCCCCCCCCATCAAAGATAGTTTCAGCAGTATACTCCCCCAGAAAAGAAATGCTCCTCTAATTTTCAGTTTGAGTGGATTGGTCTGATGCCACATAATAAGCACTGGCCCTGATGCACCAAGGCCTTTGACTAGAAATATTGCCCTGGACACATCTTGGCAGTGTAACCTTGGCTTCAGTGTATTTTCTTGGCTTAGGGCCCTGGAGCAGGCTGTCGTTGCTGGGAGCCTGAAATATGTCAGCTCTTCCCAAGGTGCTTTTTTCACAGGCTTCCACAGGGCCAAAAGTGAACAGTATATCTGAGTAGCTATAAATTGCATTTCAAATAAAATATACTTCCAGAAAATATCTTGAATCATAGAGTGGTTTGGGTGGGAAGGGGCCATTTGCTGTAACCCCCTTCTATTGAGCAGGGACATTCTCCACTAGATCAGGTTGCTCAGAACCCTGTCCAACCCAGCCTTGGTTGTGTTGAGGATGGGGCATCCATATCCTCTCTGGACCACCTGTGCCACAGCTTCATTGCCACCATTGTAAAAATCCTCTTCCTTATATCTAGTATGAATATACCCTCTTTTATTTTAAAATCATTGCCCTTCATAATCACAACATTTCTTATGAAAATAGGTCTGTCCCCATCTTTTTATAAGCGCCCTTTAAGTATTGAAAGGACTGTCAAGGATGATTCTATTCTGAATGATGCCTTTGTCAAAAAGCAAATTCAAGGGGGATGAAATCACTTGGAACTGTCTATCCTTTTTGCTTTTTTAGATGTTCTTTGATTTCTGTTGAGGATCAGGCTCTGAATCATTTATCATAGCTGGGCTATTCATAATATCTCTTCTGGGGGGATCATCCTATTCCTGGTAAGGAGTAAGCTCATGCTGTAACCATTGTATCAGTAAAGAGGTGAACAGGAATGAACAGTGCTGCGCAGGAAATTTGACTAAGATTGGATTTGTGTTATTTAGGCTTTTTATCTGAGAATTTCTGATTTCTAACTGTGGCTTGCAAATGAACTGAAATTTTATTGTCCTTCTATCTGCCTGTGAACTCCTATGGTTTCCAGCAGCTTAACTGAGACAGTCCAATTGTGGCTTTATCATCAGGCAAAAATATTTGAAAGGCTGACCACATCCGCTTGCACGATCATTAACAAGGAAAAAAGTAATGTGGTGGAACTAGTCAAGAGTCACGTGGGCTCTGACTGGTAGAGAGATGTGAATCAGGATTTTGAAAGAATGAGAAAGAACCCTGACAAAGCTGTTTCTAGCTACTATAATATGAAACTTTCATACAATGATAGCTGCAAGTTTAAAATGCTGCAGCAATCTGTGTGCAGTCTTCAGTGGTGAATGTGCTTTCCACATTTAGCATGCTGCTAGAGCTGCCTTCAGATGATATCTGTAAGAGTGGAGAATAGAATTACTCATCTGTTTAATCAGATGCCAAGACACTTTGGTTAGTAATAACTAATGCACAGATATCTCCAATACAGAGAGGTGCACAGTCCTTCAATGAGAAAGAACAGGGGACATTTGAGTGCTTTATACCAATTTGATGAGTTTACTTATGTAATGCTGCTTTACCAACTTAGTCCTGCCATGATAATTTTTTTTAAACACTCTCTACTTCGTTGATATCATGATCCCATTTGACACTGTGGCCTGCTTGCCTCTTTCTCCTGAAGTGTTTGAGCCCTGCTTCCACAGCAGGAAATGCCATCTCCTCATCTGGAAGGGCAAGTTGCCAGCACAAGTTATCAATTCCAACTGCAAACATTCAGTGGGTCTTCTGTGAAGCTATGCTGCATACACTGCTCTGTTTCTCTTATGGGGCAACATATTGCAAATAACAAACCATGTTTACAGTATGTTTAGTAACTATGGCAACCACAGGCTGCTGAGTTTAAAAACATAGGATGTATTCCATTGCAGATTATTTGTAATGTCCTTTTATCAGGCACAGAGGAGGTAATAATGTAGTGTTACAGAATTGCAAAATACCTTCATGGAAACCCCTAAGAAATCTCTTGGCTAAATCTTGCACTGTGGGGGTTCCTTAGGCACTGTGTCTCACTGATGTCCATATTGAAGTTGGTCAGCTGGCAAATCAAACTCCTGAGCCAGGCATTCTGTGTGAGCTCTGCCCCCAAACTGCACTGTGTTAGGCACTGTTACCATCACAGAGGTGAGCAAGTGCAGCGTGCTGTGGGCTGGAGAGGCTGTCAGAGGGTTTCACCCTTC
Organism: Promerops cafer; assembly: GCA_013398275.1. Lineage (NCBI taxonomy): Eukaryota > Metazoa > Chordata > Aves > Passeriformes > Nectariniidae > Promerops > Promerops cafer. Next base: position 877,718 of record VZSE01001082.1, on the reverse strand, counting down.
GGTATCCGTGGGCACTCAGTGTCTCAAGACTATTTCCCTGAATGCAGGAATTTAAATGGTGGCGAAGCTGACCATTAGAACAGGCATTTTCAGCTCTGCCTTAGGTTCCTAATATGAAGGTGCCCTTAGTCAAAGGCCATCACAAGGCAGAACAATTGGAATGAGAACATTTACAATGCTGAATCTGAGGTGTGCAATTCACTGAAGTTGTCTCTATATATGATAGTCATAAGTACCTGCTGTTAAACTGGCAGATCCCACTACATCTGATCAGGGCACTTCTGTTATGTCTGGTACTGGTCTTTGAATTTCCTGAATATTTTTAATTATAAGCCATAAGTTCTTGGTATTTCTCTGTGTTTTGCAAAAACTTGAATTTATGTTGTTGATGGTATGAATTTGAAAGATACTGAAGTCATGCATTACTTCTGATAAAGCATTAAAACCAATACGTTTTATAGCTGCTTGAGGATATTTTTTTTTACCAAATATTCCAGTCCAGTATTAAGATCTGAATAGATCTGTAAGAGCAGAATTACAGTCATTGTCATGGAAAAATGGATCAAAACATACATTCTTGGAATGGAGTATTGTAATTAAGGCTTTTTGGATCTTGCTGCCTGGGAAAGCTGTGGTTATCAACATGCCCAGTATTTATCTTCTTGTAATATAGAGATCAAAACGCTAAATAATTTTAGAATTCATATTTGACATTAATATCTTTTGATTCATGGTTTCATGTCTCTTTCTGATTTTATAAATAAAAACAAAATTCTTAGGAATCCATCATTAATGTTCTAATTCCAATTTACTTTGTAAAACCATATATTTGTGTGAAACAATTAGACAAACAGAGCAATCCTATCAGATTATCAGAAGAATGAGCAACTTCTGGGTCACAATCCTATAATCAAATACATCAGATCAATAATGTTGGTCCTGCATCTGTTCTGTGTTCTTAGCTAGGCAATATTCTATCTTAGCTATTGATGGAATGAGAATTAGATATATTGTGGGGGGTTTTGTTTGTTTGTTTTTTGTTGGTTTTTTTTTGTTTGCATAAGTCTATACCTAATCTTTAAAATGTGAAGGGCCTCACATTTGTACATGTTAAGATCACACGTGTTGTTAAATAAGAATGGATGATGAACATAAAATAGAGCAGCTGATTTGGAAGATTGACAGCTGAACTTTTTCTCAAACAATAAAATCCATAATCAAAGCATTCAGAGAGATGAAGCAGCAGAATTCTAAGAGATGAGATCCTGACAACGGGCTCTGCCAGCAAACAGCTGCAAAGGAGGAAATTTTGTTTTGGTACAAATGATTATTAATATGGCAAGAACTTAATATTAAAAAAGAGGGGGGAAATGACAACCAAACCCACTCCCCACTCCACTTCCACTGTGTTTAAACCATGGCTTTTATTCAGGCTTCAGGTGTCCAAGACCAAAACCTGGAAGCCCAAGCCGAAGCTCTCCCCTGTGCCTCATTTCATACGAAAATTAGCAGATGTCCATGTTCATATGCCCAAATCTGCCTCAGACCAAATACCTGTCTCCTGCTTGAACTCCACCCTCCCTCTTGTGAAAGGTCTGATTTAACTGGAGGTTCTGAGCTCAGCAGAGCCACTGACAGAAACAGGCATCTCACCCAGCAGTTGTAGCGTATTTAAATTGAAGAAAAAGCATTAGCCTTCTTTTAAGCATCCTCTGGTAGTTAAAATGGGTTGCCCAAGAAGCTGAGCAGTACAGTTCACTGCTGCCCTCAGGCTGGAGACATTTAAATTCCCACTGTTACCTCTCAGGGGAGAGCTCTGACGTAGAGGTAACAGCTATTTGGGTCCAAGTAGGGCATTCTTTTAAAGCACTTTTGGCATCCAAAACAATTCTGCTTCTATCTTGTTGAATCTAGGTCACCATGCAACAAGCAATGCAATATTTAAAAGGGGAACAACCAGCAGGGACATCTTTGTGTTTAAAGTACCCAAGTGAAAGCAGCAAGTCCTTGTTGGCATGCCCTGACAGCAGGCTGATTTCTGTATTTTACATTAGACAGTTCTTGGAGAAAAATGGGAAATAGTCATGATACCATGGTCTAGAATCCAGGGGTATGTCTGTGCTCAGCGTTTCATGCTGGACACCTCTAACCAGCACTGGGAGATTTAGGTGCTTTGCCAAGTGTGCAGAAAGCCTAAAAATCTCTTACGGTTTTGGATTTCACTTTGGAGCCAACTTCCTTGAGTACAGACTTTGCGATGCCTAAATTGTAGGCAGTGCAGACCTTTGCTGGCCCTGGCCCTGTGCCTTCCTTGTGAGATGGTCCTGGTTTTATTCCCAGCAGAAACCAGGTGTGTTTACATCTGTGTATTAAATTCCAAGTCAAGGAGGTTATGGGAGAATATATTCCCCAGATATCCTACCTTTACAGAACCACCCCTGGCTTAATTCATTCATCCTTAAAAATAGCGGGTGAGGAAATGTGTTGATGCAATATTAATTTTCCCATTATTTACCACTGACATCATTGTGTATATATATAGATAGTAGAATAAACATTAAAACAGTGGTTACCCACGTTACTAAAAATTAGTCTATTGATAGTAAGAAATAAATACTGTACATCTGTGGGGTGCTGAACTGCAGTGTGTAGGCACAATTCTATCCTTATTTCATTCCAACATTTTTAAGAATTGTATCTCAGGTTACTTGAGTGGTTATAAAACCAAAGAAATGTAATACTGATTCATTGTGAGAGCTGACAGAAGATCTAGAATATTGATTAGGAAAAAGTGCTCATTGTTTCCAAAGCTGCTCTTTTCTACTGATGAACCCTACTTTTACATTAAGCCATTTCAATGAACTGATTTAAGGCCAGAAATGTGTGAGAGTGAGACCTGAGTGGTGGAAAGCACTGCAGCATCATTTTCCATCCAGCTGAGGCTCTCTCCCATGTGCTTTACTTTTTACTGTTCAGCTCTAAGCTCTTGCTAATTCACTGTGTGTTTCCATCACAGCAGAGCAACAGCTGAGTGGGGTCACACAGAGCATCCCAGCCCTGTGGCCTGTCAGTCACAGTGGCCAGTGGAGGGTGCCTGAGGGAGGGCAGCATCAGGGACAGAGTGGCCTTTTTCAGCAGTCTGCCAGGCTACAAAAAGTTTGGAGGTTGAGGATTTTCTGATCATGGATGCATTTGGGGGTTTTTTGTTGTCATTGTTCTGGGTGAGGTTTCTTTTTTCTCTGCACTCTCGTATGGCAAATCTTTCTGAAAGCATTGAACAGCCACAGCTGCTGGAATACTCAGCTCAAGGCTCCTACCTAGGCTGAGGCCTTTTAAAGAAAAGGTCTAACCTGGGGGCTCCTATGGGGCTGAGTAAGGGCTCCTATGGGGCTGAGTAAGGGCTCCTATGGTGCCAGCTCTTACACAGGACAGCATAACACAAAACTGAAGCACCATTTAGACTGTCTGATTAAGCTGTTCTGGTTTCTGAGACTTGCTTGAGATAAGTGATACTCATGATTCAGAGAACAATTGAAACCTGGAAGTGAAGCAGGTGCTGTTCTCTCAGGGGCAGTACGTGTGGCTTCTGCTTGTTTCTCTGAAGAGCCTGAGGAGGAGCAATCTGAAATGCCTGAGGTTGGAGTGCAGTGTTCCTAAGCACATGAAAGAGGCAGTAGGACATCAGGGAGTGAATGGCATTATGTGTTCTTGTCATCACTTTGGGGTTACAAACCCTGTGATACTCAAACCTTATGACTGGCCCAGTCCAGGCAGTTTTGCCTTTTAAGGAGCTGGAATTTATGCAGTTTGTAAACCATACATCTTTCTTGCTTGCATTCCTCAAATATAGCAGCTGTAGTTCAGGGTCTGTGGACAGGAAAGGATTCATTCTGCCTTTCATTGCCTTTTGAGAATGTATAAATGGGGCCTCTGTAGTTAGTGCAAAATTTTCACTGAGCATGAAGCTGGAATTGTAATTCATACATTTAGCAGAAGAAACCATCACTGCTAAAAGTCTGAGTGACCTGTGCTTTCTGCTTCTAATTCTATAGGCCTGATGAACATCCTCACTTTCACCACCAAAAACTTGAATGGTTTCTAATAAAAAGTGACATAATGTTATTGTGTGTATAAAACATTCCTCTAATGGTGGCTCTTTGGAGTTTTCAGCATGTCATCAGGATCGTCACCTGCCATGAACACTCCACTTAATCTGATTTGTGTAAGTAGTTTCAATGTAGTCAGGAGACATTGTGACCTGCTAGACCAGGGATTTAAAGATCAGGACTTGACCTTTTGGAGCCCCAAACCCATAGAATAACCTGTGAAGAACAGCTATTCCCTTTAAGTTCATTGAAGACTAAGTAAATTGTTGCTTAGCCTGAAATCTCTCCTCAAAGAAAAGGAGCTTTAGTTCTACATACTGTACTTATCTGTGAACTTTTACAGTCCATGACAGAGAGCTTGAGAATGTTAAAAGCCAGCAGAAAGAAAATCCCCTGCCAAACATCAGAGAGGTGGAAGAGACCTCAGCACCGTTGGGAAGTGCTTCCCCAGGCCCTTCACCCTGCCCCAGTGTGTTCCAGGAGCACAAGGAGACATGACATGGGATTTCTCTGTTGGTGAGGGTGGCTGGCCACTGCATGCCAGATGAGAGAACAATAAGTGAGGAAAGGCAAAGACTCTGAAAAAAACCTAGTTCAGAATTCTTTGCGTTTTATGAAGACGCTTCTGCTTCATAATTTGATGCTGAATTTAGACTTATTGTCAGAAGTAGAATGACACCACTTAAATAGGGTGATTTGTGAAAGGAGACTTGTAATGGTCATGTGTTTGCTTTGTTGGTTTTTTTCAGACAGATGAATAGGATTTTTTTATCACTTACAGTTGATCAGGTGTGGCTGTCTATTACATTATTGCAAACATATGTGGGACTCCTTAGTTTTGAGGAAGAGATATTTCTCAGTACCAGAGGTTAGAGGGAATTTTGTCAGCTTAAGCATCATGACAGATCTCTGAAAGCATGACATTTCTATTAAGCAAGAACTATGTCTAAGTATTTCTTTTTTTTTTCCAAGTACTTTATTACAAAGATGAATATAGCCTAAGCACAATGGTGTAACTCTTAAGAATCCCCCACTCCCACCTATGATTTTTCTCATATCTCTTTTGTGTCTCTCCTCCCATATGTACTCCACAGCCAATCTTGGTATAAGCTGCTCACTTGCAGCTACTGCAACACCCAGGGAATCGCTCACAAATGCAGACTTGCTCACAGAGGAGCTGCTTAATCATATTAGGAGGATTTTCAGTGCTGGGTTTTAGGCACCTCAGGAAATAGACTGGGATCTAATTTTTCACATACCTGTGTAATTCCATAAATTGAATAAAATTTTTGCTTTCTTGTACTAGATGGGGATAAGAAACTGCTCTGTTATTCTGCTTAGAAAATGCCCTGGAGTCTCCAGCTATATCATATATTGTTTTTATTAGATGAATTGTATCTACGTGTACCTTCATTAGCAAGATTTTTTAAATACCCCAGTTCCCTTTTATTTAACTAAACCCTTGGTGCTGCTATTTAAGTTATGCTCATTGCAGTGCCGATTTGGTCAAACATACTTTAGGAATTCCAGGTGTCACCCCCCTTCCCCTGACAGCACAGGGAATAAAATCACAATCTGAAACAGTGGGAAGAAAATTAACAATAATAATAAAAACCTAACAAACGAAACCCCCAGCTGCGATGCTGGCTTTTGACACAAGAGGATCCCTTGGGAGATAGTGGGAAACAGAAGGGTTAAGTAGGAAAACTGAAATAGAGACTGCAGAGTCTATTTTCTGCCTGCCTCCAGAGGCACTGCAGACAGCTGTTGCAGATTGAGGCAGACTTGTAATTTGCCTCTTGGGTCTGGCAAGGAATTAAGGAGCAGCAACCAGTCTCCTATGGGGTATCCAGTCTCTACAACTAGCATAAGCATAATATGAATGCCAGGTCCTCAAAGATGCATAACCATGAACTAGCCTTAAGTTGATGTCCATACTATGTGCTTTTAAGTCTTTAAAAAAAAAAGAAATTCAGCATGTACAATATTGACTAGAAGCTCACTACTTCAGTGCTGTTGAAGAGTGATCATAGAGCCTGATGCAAAGAAAGAGATTTCCCAACAAAGCCTAAACATGCTGGCAGTGTCCTCTGCAGGGCTGCACTTGAGCCTTTGTGTTTCCTGTTCACTGGCAATGTCTGAGCTGGTGCTCTCTGAGAAGAGAATATTGATGGGTGCCCTGGGGTGCTGGAGCTTGGTACTTGGTTCTTTCCCCAGGTCACTTATTCCTTTCTCTTGGGTAGGAACTTTGGCACAGCTGCTGGGAATACATTGCCCATTCAGGGCAAAATGATGAGAAGAACAGAGACAATATCAACAGTCTTGTTGTTTCTCAGAGATGTGTTGGAACACGGCTGTTTAAACTCTCCAATGATGTACAACACAGTTGAGAAGTTCTGGAGAACTGAGAGCAATTTTTTCATTATTGTTGGAAGTGATAAATTACAGTAACATATACAAACTTGATTGCTTTGGGTTCAACTTTCAATAGCACAAATATTATACAGTACAGGTAATAGGAAATATACATCTTGTTTTATAACTATTTGGCCAATATATATAACTAGCATCTTCTGCAATAATTATTTCTTGAAAAGTGAAGTTTGTTGTTTTAGGTTTTGTGATTGCCGTTCTTTTTTCTTTTTTAATACATAGATTTATATATAAATGCTGGCTTAAGCTTTGAGTGGGAGAATCTGAGGCTTGTAATAGACCTGGGACAGGATCAGTTTTGACTCTGTCATTTTGCTGCTGATAAGGTGACTTTTTTTTCAGTTGACTCTGACAGCTCCTTATGTGTAAGGATCCGCTTCTCACTTCTACCAGGAGCAGATTCTCGTACAGCTTTCATTTTTCTGCTTGTGAGGCATATTTTCTCATAGTGCATCAGGAGCAGACATGCTGAAAATTGCCTTTTCCAACTGGACACAGCCATACAAATAATTGGCATCGTGCATGGCAATTATCACTTCAAACTCCTCGAAAAGTCTCACTTCCCAGGAGTTTGAAAAGCGAAGGTCTGCCATGCTCTTAATGTGCACTCTATTTAACTGCAAGAAATCCATCTGCTTTATGGAATTTTGTCTGAATTTCAGCAGTATCTTAAAGACAAAGAGTGGGATTTTGCATGTGTGCCTCTGGTTGGTTTTGTTCTTTTTCCTTAAAGAAAAGATCAGGCAAGAAGGCAGGAACACTCACAATTTTACATCTTCTCTTACTTGATCAAATGCAAGAAACTCTGCATTTTTGCTTTTATTCCTTTAAATTAGTTTCACTCTACATGATTTATAGGGAGCTTATTTCAGGGAGATCATCCCTAGAAACTACATATCAAAATTGATACCATTTCTTCCTGAATAATTTAACCCAGTAAATGCTCACACTTAGTAATCTTTGTCTGAACAGTCTTCCAAGTTTGTGTGGTCACAGGATGGGAAGGAAAGGGGCAGAAGAGTAGTTTGCAATTGATGCCTGTTTCCTCAGTATTTTTCCATTTTTTCCTTAAGAAGTAGCTCTCATGTAGTACTAGGAGGGGCTGTGCTGTTTTCAAGGCTTGCCTCTGAGCAAGAAATTTTTCATATACACATGCTATTGGCTGAAAGGACTGCTGAACACCTTGCAACAACAGTTATAACATGAATTTTGGGTTAAATGTGTCAGTTTAATCATCCTTAAAATAGGTGTTCTGAAAACATGATTATTTAATGACCTACCCTGACTAACATTTTAGGTTCAGATTTTTCTAGTCTAACATATTGTCTGTGTGGATTCTTTTTCTGCTCTTTGTTACTTTCTGGTGATTCATGAAGCAATGTGATCAACATGAAGCATTCTGAAAAAAATAAATGCTCAGTTGCAAATCAGTTTATTAATCTCCTCTTATACTTAGCAAAAACCTTTATCCTTTTTAGATGAGTTGAAAAAGTCTCATTCAATGGACTTAACATATGCAGATTTGGTTAAAGAGCATATCCCCTTCTTCTGTGATGAATATTGAGCTTGAGTAAAATCCAGGCTAATCCTGACTCTGTTTTCCCCTCTTATCACATAACAGACAAATGTTTCCTGCAGCTACTGTGTCATAGCAGAGCATCTGCCTCTGTATGAACCAACTGCCAGATAGCCTTAGTAAGCAGTCAATTTATGCAGTTGACAGGTTTATTACTTAATCAGATATTTGCTCAAGGACAATTTTATTATATGCAAATCATTGACATAAATTGGGGAAGAATGAATTTATTAGGGGTCCAAATTAATCTTTCACCGTTTGGTATGTGCATTTTTATTATGTAATGTATTTACTTCTAGAATATTCATTTGTCTGAGAGCTGTGCTGCAACTACAGGATTTGCCAGGGTTGGGTTAATGCTGATTTGTGTTTTGTGGTTTTTAACAGGCTCTACCTTAATGTGGGCCAGAGTTCAGAGAACGTGGGCTATAGAGAGCTTTGGCTTGAGATAGGGAGTTAAAAATTCATACACATGATTTTACTGGACTTCAATTTTTTACGTGTAAGATAGAAAATATCAGATCCTTACTCAGGGAAGCAGTCACCTGCTCTGCAGAACTGATTCAGACCCTGGTCTGTTTAACTGACTGCGCAACTATTTCTTATTTATCAGTAGAGAAATCCTAAACAAAAGATCTGGGAAAAAAACCCAAACACACCCCCCTCCAAACAAACAAACAATAAACCCCAAAAGCACCCAAAACAAAATAATACAAAACCCCTCCCACAAACAGAAAAACCCCAACAACAACAACCAGGCAAGGAAGAACCCTATAACACCTAAACAGTTAAATTGGAATAAATATTTACAGGAAAATTTGGGAGTTGGGGGGTCTATTTTGTTTTGCTTGGTTTTTAATCTCATGTTCTGGCTTTCTTCTTCCCCTTTTTGGGTGCACTTTATGTACCCATTCCTGTTGTCAGATCAGGCTTTCACAGCTACCCATGGCAAATATGTTTGTGTTGCTTTCCTCAGTGATGACATCAGGATCTGGACACTTTTCTGCAGTAGAGGAGTGAATATGTCTTGTGCTTTTTTTTATTTATTCTTTCTTAATTAAGAAAAGAAAATGTATGCTGACTCAGGAATAATGGCATGTCTAACACCTTAAGATTTTGTGGTGGGAGAGGTCTGCCTTTTTCTCAGATCTGTTTAGTGCTAGATGAAGTTTATGGCCTGAGAAACCTGTGTTCAAAGTTTGGCTGAGCATGTTATTTGCTACCTTTGTGCTACAGCCCTCATCAAAAAATTGGGAGTAAAAGTAAAGTTTTGGAGGGATGACCACACTGAATGCTGTCCCATGCTCAACTTTCACGTTACCGGGGCATAAAATTCTTAGATGTAAGCTTGTAAGACCAAGAAAACATAATAAGGAATCCAGTTTACCTGAACTTGGAGTTACAGGTCCATAATGACTTGTGTAGACCCAAAATGACTTTTGTATCTTCTCTGTTTGAGAAACTTCTACTCCCTGCCTTCTTCAACTCACACTGAGTTGGTAGAGCATTCAGTTTTGTCAGAGGGTGCTGAGCAGACATTCCACTCTTCTAGGTTTGCTGACTTACCTCTATATTAGAAGACACTCAGTAGTTTCCTCAACCTGTTGAGGCAGTTGGTTGAAAAAATATTAATTTTCTTGGAGCAAGCCAATTACTTACAATGCATAATTGTGTGGGTAGCAAAGGGGAGGGATTCAAGAATTCTCTGAAGTTGTGTGTGTAGAGAAACCTGGTGAGAAAAAGGGAAAATAACTTGGAAAACTTATTGCCAAATTAGCTTTACTGTATGATTTTTCATTGGTAGGTCGTACCAAAAGATTTTCGTTTTTGAAATTATCAATACTGCAGTTTCTGAAATATAACAAATTCTTTTCTTTATAAATTTTTTTAACCTATTTGAAAGAGTCTATTGCAAGTTCTGTTTTGAAGTTTTGGATAAAAGAATTGTAGTATGTAAAACTGTAAATTTCGAGTCAGCTTGTCAACAACTTGTGCCAAAACCATTTCATTCATTTTGGAGTTGTCAAAGTGAGGTTTTAAAGAGCTTTCACAGATTTTCAGGGATTTTTTTTCTTCCCTGATGGATTATTCTGTTTGTATTGTTTTCAGTCATCATTTGTGACTTCTTATATTCTCAAGTTCTATACTCAAATAACACATATGGGGAGAAAATAATTATTAGAGCTCTTTCTTACCTTGATCTTACCTTACCTTTCTTACAGGTAATTATTGTAATTACAATAATTATGCTTCATAATACCACAATTTTTAGAAAAATGAAAGGGATGCTGGATTTCTGTGTTAGATGGACCTCAGATGGTTTTTCTAGGTTTTACTGCATTTGAACTACAGTGTGCTTGAGGCCTCTGTGTCCATCTTAGAAAAAAATTATTTCATGCATTTGATATTGTGCTTTTAAACAGAGGTATCAATATGAAATAAAAAAATAGGTTTATGCTATACTGAATATGTCCAGAGCTCTCTGAAAAGTGAAAGTTTGAAAGCTCTGGTTAAATCCTGCTGCAGTGTTGCCCTGTCTCAGGGTATTGTTAACATAATTCCTGAATGGGTGAGTTACTCTGATAAACAATTATTGATAGTGTCATGAGTTCGTGCCCTATTTAGTAGAAATAAACACATTCAACAGAAATTGAATTAAATATATGATAACATTCAATGACATATAACTCACAGGCTTGGTATGCTATTTGAGAATGGGGCTGCAGAATTAGAGAAACACAAAGACATTTGATGGAGCATGTCGTGTGCCATACCATGGGTAATCTCATGTTCCTCTTGGAAACAGAGCAATAAACTCTGTGGAGGTGGATAATACTGATAGAAAAGACCTGGCTCGAGTGTAACCTGAACAATGGGTGGATATCACATGTGGTATTGGGGGCCTGGATTCATTCTGCTGCTCTGGTCTGAGGCTGGGCTCACAGTAACTCTCGAGGGCTCTGTTTTCATGCTGCTGTTAATGGAGAGCACTGTTGACAACATCATCAGGAAACATAGCAATGGCATTTTCATGCACTATTTTTTTTCCTCTCTGGCTCCTGAAGAGACCCTGCAGGGTTCTTTCTTCTTGGGTATTCCCCTTTGACCCAAAAACTTAAACAAAATAACCTTTATATGCATCCAACACGGTGTCCCTGTAAAGCTGAAAGATTAGCTTTAGGTTTAATGTGTGATTTGTGGGTTGATATTTGTAAAGGATTATATGAAAGTATAGGAAGGTTTGTGGTTCTATTTTCTACTTGTAAACTCTTTGCTTCATTCCAGCCACGTATAAATTTTACCTTTGGACGTGTGTGCTTTTAGAGTGTCAGGGAGATTCTTCTCAAGCAAAAATATCTGAGCTACCTGTCGGGGTTTTTAAATAGCTTTTGTTTAGCAAGGTGATATACTGAAAGAAGCACTCTGTGAACTGTATCCTCTGCTAATGTAAATCAGAAAAATCAGAAGGCTCACATTTCTCACCTCAGTGTGAGTACTATCCTTGTTAATCAATATGTAATAAACCTCAGATGTTCATTGAAATTCTTTTTCCATGCCAAATCTTGATGTCATGTTGTTTTGCCAGTAAGCATAAGTGAAATTTATCCTATATAGGGCTTTTCAACTTCTTTATGTTAGAAACAAATTCTATGTATCACCTCTGGGTATAAAATATGTATTGTGTATATGTACACAACGTATGGAAAGTTCTATTAGAAAAGTATCTATCTAAATATAAATAGTTATTTTGCTTTTTTGACACTTATAATTCTATGCAAAATTCTCTGGTTATGAAGGAGAAAAGTCACAGTGCCTTTCCTTTCCCTAAACTTCTTGATTCCCAACTCCGTGCAATCATTCAGTGACATGAAGATTTTTAGTAGTGCCTGATTTTCTCCTAGTAGTTCTGTGTGTCAATTAACAGATTCAGATTCTTCAGAATAAGCCCCACAACTCTGTGAGTGATAGATTCCTGCTGGTGGTTTATTACAGAATAGCACTACTTTTTCAAAAATTCTTTCTGCTGTTATGCTGCCACTGTTTAATGACAACAGGAAATCATCAATCAAATGAAAGTTCTCTGTGTGTCACTTAAAAAAAATTCCTAATTTTAATAGAGGGAAAGAGGTAGGGCTTAGCAGGGGAAGGCAGATGGTAAGCTGATGGAGCTATTCAGTCTACAGTCTCTAAAAAATACTGTTTCTCAAGCCATGAAGGGTGAGGTTGCAATCTATTATAATTCCAACTCGAGAAATCGTGATGCTCTAGCATTTCCTATACAAAGCAAGCAAACAATACAAAAAAATTCAAATCCAGATATGTAATAATCTCTCTTCTGCCTTCTTTCCTTACCTTACTTCTTGGTCTGAAAGACAGTAGTTATTGCCTCTGAGGTAACAATAATCGTACTGCAGTACAGTAACAAAGTATTCTCCTGAAAGTGAAGATGTTATAAATCGGTGATTCGATATATGTGTGCATTTGTATATATATGTTTATGTGAAGATCACTTAGAGGCAATTGTCTTCCCTTTTAACATAGTTTTCCAGTAACCCTGAAGTCACATAATGTCATTTTATTTTTTGGTTCAGTACATTTTATATAAAGAAGCACTAAAGTACTCATGGAAGGGAGAGATGGAAAGCCAAGTTCTCTTCCTCCCTCAAACATTTTAGATAGGAAATTCTTACAGACAAAACAGAATAATAGGAGAACATGGTTAGGTACAGCAGGAGATGGAAAGTGAGGAAATGTAAATCTGGCATCAGCACTGTGCTGGGAGGAAAAATCAATTAACCTGTACAAGTTAAGAGGTGGTGAAAGGATTGAAGGGGTTTCAGGTTCAGAGTTACTTGTCTTGTTCCCGCTGTTGGGAGCTTCTAGTGCGTGTCAGAGGCAAGAAAAAAAATAAAAGTGTGAAGAGGAAGTAAAGGAAACAAAGAAAAAAAGGCATACATATACTACAAAGTGAGTTATCTAGTCAAATAAACATAACAGAATAAACTACATTGAAGATTACTTCATCAGAGCCTATTTCCATCCAGGGCTCCTGAAGTGATCTCCTTAATCTTATGCTGAGTTTTTTGTTGAAAACTGTTTCAAAAGGTTAATAAAATAGGAGATGTTTTCATAAATGTTTGGTCAGTTTGAATAGACTTTACATTTGGAGACAATTGGCTGCTTACAGTACAGCACTAATACATTCTAGCCATGTATTTACACCCAGAATTCAGGCTAATTACTTTTCTCCTATGCTTCTGTGAATTCTTAAACCATCTTTTAAAGTAGATTCCTAGTAGAGAGTGGAGCTTGCTCAGAAAAACAGATTTGTGAGACATCAGATTATAAAGACCACAAAGGAAATAGGGGAGGAAATATAATCTAGACTCTTAATTAATAGCATTGTATCTTGTCTTTCACCATTGAACCACTACTGATCAGTGTAATGGCAATATAAAGAATATATATGTATTTTGTGGGGTGTGGTAGATATTCTGTATTTCTATTGAAGGACTCAAACATATAGTCAAAAAAAAGCTGAGCTTGAATGAGCAAGGCAAAAAAAAGCACAAGTAATGAGGTGCTGGATTAATGCAATGATGAAACAAAATACCACTTTAGCCACTAAACTCTGTCAATTTGCAAATTCTGCATTGATTTAAGGTGACTTGTGATTTATACAGATCTGATCACTGCAGATCCCCCTGTATCATCACATCATTGAAGACTGTATTTGAAAGTCTTGGATTATTGTCAAGACTGTATTTTTCTAAAGATTTCTCAACCCAGCCCTGTTTGGGTCAGCGTTTCCTGTTATGTCCTAAATAAGGTTCCAGTTCTGCCCTGAGTTGTTATTCCTAGAGACCTGAGGAGGGCACTTATGCAGGCCCATTTTCAGAATTAAAGTCTGCATATTATGCACGATGTTAGCAAATTTTTCATGCACTTCAACCTTATTTTGAGGTTTTGTCCATCCCATTCATTACAAGCAAATAAATCTATTTCCTATAGTGCCCAAAATAACTTCTGTATTTTATATAGTGTAAAACAAGTTTATATCTAAATAATAAGAAAGAAGGGCAAGATATTAGATCTCCTTCATACACAGTGGGAAGACAATCTTGTTCTCCTAGTTGCATAGGTGTTGTCTCCTTGTTCACCTATCTTGCACAGGTGGCAAGTCTTTTATCCTTGAATTACACATGCTTACTGACAGAAAGTGTTCATAGCCTTTGTTTGGAGTGATTTCTCTGAAAGCTGTCAACCTTCCAATAATAAAAGGACTTGAACAAAACTATAGTTCTGATACAGCTGAGCTGTAAGAGTTACTGGAAGACTAATTCAGATCTGTCATTTTCAGAATAATTTCTGATGAACTTCAAGGGGCTGATCTCAGGTCAGGTGTGGGTAAAATTCTTTTCTTAGGCTGCGTGTGAGTAGAGAAATTCCATTAAAAAAAGAGGACAAAAGACAAACACTGTATGCAGAATCTCAAAATGCAGCTACCTTCTATATATCAAATAGAATGACTGAATAATTCACTTCATGTTTGAAAAGATCATAATTCAGGCTAACAACAATATATTGATCAAATATTTATTAGCTCAGAAGCGCTTTTTTTTCCCCTAACACCCATCTCCAGCATTTAACTAGAATTTAACTCAGTTATTTACCTGGTCAATATTTCTCTGGTCCAGAGGACAGTCTTTTAATCACTTAGAAATAAGTAGGAACCAGATAGCAAAACTACTCTCCCACATTTAGTGCTGTTGGCAGACAAAGAAACTTTAGACAGAGTACTTCTGGTTTTAGCAGAGAACATTTGCCACTTGCATAAATTCAGTACAGTTACAGTGGTGTGGGAGACTGAAAGAGCAATGTCACTAGGGTAAAATTCACCAATTGTTATTCTAAATTACGTTTGCATGCATAATTCATAAATATTCTTCATAGGAAAGAGAAGAAAAAAGATAAAATTGAACAAAAGCACAGAATTCTTTACAAAACAACTGCAATTTAATTAGGCAATATATTTAACATGCTTATTACCAATGTGATTTTTAGTTACAAAGCTAAATAATATCTCCCTTTGGAGGCAGAAAAAAAAACAGAAAAGGAGGGGTGGAGTGAAGAAAAAGGAAACCCTTGCTTTGCCTTATCCCATGTGGTGAATGTTTCTGTTCTAACAAGCTTCTCCTGCCAACAAATGTAGGAACAGAAGGTCAAACAAAAGGAGGGTCTGGGCTGTGCTCATCATGTTCACAGGAGCTGCTGAGGTCCCTCCTCAAACAGCCTGGGGGTGCTTTTCATCTCCCAGCCCAGGCTTTGTGGGATGGGGGCTCAGTTCAGCTCAAGCAAGAGCCTGTCCCAGCTCCTCAGAACACGCCTCTCTTTTCTGGACACAGACAGCTGCCTACTACAAAAGCCTGGCAATTTTATTTCAGCTGCCTCCAGATGCCTCTTGATGTGGGACTGAACCAACTCCTGACCTCAAAGTCACTCTGGTGGTTCCTATATTTTTCTCCCTGATACCCTTAATGAACTAGGTACATGAGTACTGAACATATTTTAATCTTAATGCATGGCAACTGTGAGAGGACATAAGATTTTCATGCGAATTGTAGAACTGATAATTTTCAGCTTTTTTTATTCTAGCAGCCAAGCTGACATGCAAGCTTGAAAGGGGCCTTCTGAGAAGGCACAAAGGGCTACCATTTATAAAATCCCTGATTTCAAAGTGTACAGGACTATTGCCTGTACTGGAAAAAAATCTCCTATGCTAATATTCATTCATAATCTATCTGTTTAAAAGATATCCTTCCTTGCACTTCTGTCACTACAGTGTAATCATCTGATAGTGTGTATGTACCTTAAACAACCATTAATTATAACCTGTCAGGGGAGTTATATTATTTACCTCTAAAATCTTGAGCAAATGTAAATTGTGCCCGAGACTTCTAGAATTGAAAATAGAATTAAATCCTCTGCCTCAGCCAGAAGTAAATCAGAGCTTTAGGGAAGCCCTGCAGGTGTTTTAAGTTAGTACAGTACTGAATTTACTTAATATATCAATGTAGGATTTAATTGAAAGCCAACTCAAACCATGCACTTCTCCTTCTCCCTTGTCTCAAATGACCAAAATTTTCAGTCTGTGATAACCCAACAATTAATTTTCAACAGTGAAAAAACAATCTATTCTATCAAGATGATACACTTCCTTAGTCACAAACTGCTTAAGACTTCAAACTCCAAATAGGTTCAAAAGCAAAGCATCAGAAAAAAATTTACTTTGAAAAGAAGGAAGAAACTCCACACTCAAGCATATCACACTAATTCAGAAACTGATCTCTTGCTATTGCTCTTCCCTAGCACTTGATTTAGGCATGGATTTAATTTTCCAGGGTGGTGCACGTTGCCCTTGAGCACTGTTGAGGGCTGTATCAAAGAGATCCTCTAATGCTAAGGCACATATTCCTTATTCAGCAGAGTGTTCAAAGCCAGGGAATTCCTTAATCTCAGCAGACGCTTCCAAAGATTGTGCTTGAAACAGTAGCTGCTCATTTGCACATCCCCTTGCTTGGAATCCAAATATTCAATGTTTGGACCTTCAGTATTGGATGCTTTTCATTCAGTGGTTCTTGTAGTCAGGCATTGTCAGGTTTTCACCTTTCTGGGGGTCTGTGCCTCCTTCCTCAGTGAATTACTGGGCTCCCCAGGATGGCCCCTGCCAGTGCCTCCCTCTCTGAGGTCACGGACAACGACACCAGGGCTTTTTGTTAAAACTCCTTTCAGCCATTTCTGGGTCATGGCCAGTCAGTATTCTTTGTGCAGATTTGGGATTATCTAGGGAATGATTGTGAATATGATACCACCAAATCTAATCTGAAAGAGTAAAGCAACTGGAGAGTGCTGTAGGTACGTGTGCAGATGACTTGGTGCATTGACATGAGGCTGTCAATGCATTTACTTGCTCACCAAATACTATTTCATGGCCAAAATACTTTTGCCTGCCTCCAAAACAGGGCTCTGAGCAGTGCTTTAGTTGTACAGAAACATTATCACTTGGACAGATTTTCAGGTGCCAGTGCTAACTCTGAAATGGGAACCCTTAAATGTCCTGCAGTAATGAAAATAAAAATCTCAGTGTACCTACTTGTGGAAGCATTGTAGGCACCTCCACAGACTAGTAGAGTTGAAAATAATGGTGAAAGCAAATGTCACTTGAAAGATATGTCAAGAATGTGTCAGACTATAATTTTGTGGAAACAAACATATTAACTATCATCTTTGTATACAATTTAA
The DNA here is from genome assembly GCA_013398275.1 of Promerops cafer. NCBI lineage: Eukaryota > Metazoa > Chordata > Aves > Passeriformes > Nectariniidae > Promerops > Promerops cafer. Next base: position 860,300 of record VZSE01001082.1, on the reverse strand, counting down.
AAAATCAACCTACAAAGAATGTCTGCCATAACTTGCCTCGAAGTATGGCAGTGCAGCACAATGCACATCTATTGGTTTTGGAGACATTTAAAATCTGCCATAAAACAAGTAAGTGTAACCAATATCCTGCTTCCTTCAGGGATACACAACCAGGAAATTTCTAGAGGGATGAATACTGATCTGTCATCCACCCTGCTGTTAAGTACAATAAGACCAAATGGTCTTAGAAACTCTACTCCTGATTTAATTATTGCAGTACCTCCTTTACCTCATTTACCTGTAAAGTCACTTCTGGATCAATAATAAGGAGGAAAATTATTTTAAGAGATCACAACCAATTGCTATGAGCAGATTGGAAAAAACAAACTTATCCTGTAATACCTCTAACAAAATATCTCCACAGACCATTCACTGGATTTATTTGGTTTTGTTTGGGTTTTTTTCTCTCTGTTTGTTTTTGGGATTTTTTAAATCTGTCGGACAAACTGAATTTTTTAGATGAACACCTAATCTTGAGAATGTGTAGAACATAGGTTATAGAGGGGAAGTTTAGGAAAGATTTGTAAGTTTAAAAAAAATGGAAGAGGAGAGGCAAATTATAAAGGAGGCAGCTTAACTTCAACTTCTGTAAAAGCACTGCAAGCAGTAGTCTGTTTTTGAGCTCAAAATGGCAAAGTCAAAATCTTGATTAAAAATATATTATTTGTGCTCACTGAAAGCCAGTGTACTGTATTTTGATAAGAATAAGCTGTTCATTCACCAAAAGAGGTAAAATTGGAAATCCTTCAGAACAGAACCTGCCAATTATAGAAATCACGCATAAATCACAAGTAACAAGTATCATATGTCACAAGGGAATAACTATCCCCACAATATATCACAATAATGTCATGCATGCAGTGCCCAGAGCCATGGTATATTTTGCAGCCCAGGAAAGCCATGAAATTGTTCTCCATTGTACTTAGCATTGGAAAGACACTACTGTGTCCAGGTCTGGGCACTCCACTGCAGGGAAACAGAAATTGTTTGAACAAACTGAAAAGGAACTCAGCATAATTTGTGCAGAAAAAGGGAAGAAAGGAAATAGTAATGTTTAGCATCAAGGAGGTGATGTGAAAATGTTCTCCAGTGTAGTATGCAGAGACATAGGAAACTTATTCTTCCTGTCTAGGATGGGTAAAATAAACAAACATGATCTTAAAATATAGTAAGGAAGATTTAAGTGAGAACAAGGAAAGCTTCCTAGTGAAAAATGTTATGGAGCATTTGACTAAATGGTTTTACCTCTCAAAGTTCTTCTTGCAGCTATGGTCTGTATTTCTGTTATGTGGATGAAGTAGTTATACACTGATATGTTTGTAATTTTGTGGATCTTTCAAATCCAAACTAAGCCCCTGGGTCTCTTACTCAGACTGTAATTTCAAATTCCCTAAAGGGCTCAGAACATATGTATAGTATGTATAGTTTATATAGCCATTTGTTTTACATCTTTTCAAATGTCTGAACAGAAACTGCTCATAGTCCAAAAATCTGGATGCAAATACCCTGGAAATTTCAGGAGAGGATTTCAACCCTGTATTCAAGCTTGAATTATGCATCCTAAATCCCTATCTGATTTGGAGCTATTTTGTGCAAGAAAGCATTTGGAATTAATTATTTTTTGCAGTTTTTAATTAGAAAAAAGAATCTGACTGATTACATTCCCCCCTTCAATTAACTAAAATAATTTCACTTCTGGGCTTATACCTTGCATTCCAAATTGCAACTAAACGTGCATAGTAAAGCCTGATGGTAGGATCCCTAAAAATAAAGGTTCAAAACAGGAATGCTCTGAGATTTTAAACTACATGGGAATGAACAATCATGTTCCAATGTTTCAGAACAATCTAAGGTTCTTTTCTCTCCTCTATTAGTTCCCAGAAGAACACTTACTTTTATATAATGCACGAATACCAAGATTTGTGGTGGGAATACTTCACATCTACAAATGGCTGTCCCACTGGGACTTGTAGCACTGTTTTAGATTTCTGTTTCCTGCTTCAGATTTCTGATTCAGTTTCCTGAAGTTTCACCATCACACCAAATGCCTTTTCAGAGGAGTTCTGTTTTAGTACTTTTCTGATTATACACAGCTCTCTTTATATACCTCGATTGGATTACATTGAATCACACTGTCAAATTAATTGAAAAACATGGTCTTGCCATAGCAAAAACATATGTATATAAAAGGCAGCAAGTCATCAGCACAAACTAAATATGATTTCTTGTTTTTAAAAAGAATTTGTTTATATCAAATCATCTTGCATCCTTTTTCTGAGGATGAAGAGAGATGTTTCCATTAGTACTGATTGAAAGTCAAGTTGGCATTGTCTGTACCAAGAGAGAGCCACAGAATTCCATTTGACATCTCATGCTTTTATGGTCTACTACCCTTCTTCAGTTTCCTCCTTAATATGTTTTGTTCTGTTCAAGATTGATTCAGTTTAAAGCAGGACTTTCAGTTTTTGTAGTTCAGAAAACCAGAGTCATCATCTCTAGGTATTTCTGCAGATCCTCTCAATGCCTTTTTTTTGGTAAAAATCTGCTGGGATGACTGAAACTGAGGTTTGGGGAAATTATCAAGTATAAGTGGAAAGATCTCATTGGCTTTCACAGTATTACAGCACATGTTGCTTACAATCAAGATTTTGAAAAAATAGACAGTCCTAAACCCAGCATGATGAGATTTCAGATTAGTCATTTTTTTCTTTGCTTTCTGTTTGTTTGGGGGTTTTTGTTGGTTGGTTGGTTTTTTTTTAACACCTATGGTATGCATTTTAGGGTACATCTCTAAGATCACATCATTGTTTTCTGATCTGTCTTAAAAGAAGACAGAAACATATGTAGCTTTTTGACACATGAATTTCAGGAGAAAAATTCGCAAGACTTTAGAAAATGTAAAATAGGGGAAGTATAGCCATTTCTTGTTAATTGCATTAAGGACCATCAGAAATTTCTGAAGAGTTGCAGATTATAATTTTGCTTGAGGCAGTTGTGTAGTTGAAACCCATTGAATTCTATTAATAAAAGAAGAAATATTTGACATTAATTACGTTTAGCTGAGTTTATAAATGGCTCCCTGGTAAAAATAAGCATGTACCAATTGTTTAAGTAGTGTTTAAACAGTAACATAGAGGATGCAGTAAATAATTTCAAAAATATTGTCCTCAAGCAAAAGTTATGATTTAGTTTAGAAATTCATAGGAACACAGACATTTTATGCTGGATAAAAGCAGGCAATCCAATATCCTATCCTCAAATTGACCCAGCCCAGATTCTTTAGAAGGGCCTATAACAGGCAGACACCCTATGGCACATTTTCATATATGTCTAAATCCTGATCTCACCAGAGATCTTGCTTCAGAGCTTAATCAAATTGCAATCTTTCTTCCAAAATAGGTTGTTCTCAATTATAGCAACTGTAGATAATAATCTGCTATCCACATATATGTTTGCAATTGTTTTGAATCTCAAGTTTTGTCTTCAGTAGGTTCTTGTAGCAGACTTGGCTGTTCCATTTTGTTTTCAGCATCCCCATCAATTCTTTCAGGTGTCCATTTGTTGTTATATACACAGAAAACACCGATTTACTTTTGCTTAAACATTTTGGATTTATTTGGTTTATTTCTGTATCATGTAGACCCCCTGTGTCTTCGCTGTTAAAGAGAATAAATCCAGAATATATCCAATACAAACAAACCAAATACAGCCTAAAAAGATAATACAAACTTCATAATTGTTCTCTTAAGGGCTGCCAGGACTGCATGGAACATGTCATCTGTTTTAACAGGGTACATAATTATTTAAGACCCCTGAACTCTTAAGAAGTATTCACCTGTAGAATAGTCTGTGTTCATTTAGCAGAGCTGTGGAAAATTCCTTTGACATTTTCTGTTGGAAATAACATAAATATGCACACATGTGCTAAAGTAATTTGTTGTAGACCTCTGCAAATTATATATTTTCTTCTGTGCTTATCTGTTCCCAAGAAGTTTTCTTCTTTTTGTTTTGCTCTCCAGTCTCCAAGCAATTTGATATTCCTCAGATTGTTAATGTCTTCATACATCAGCTGACTTTCTAAAGACCTTATTAGATTTGTTGTATGAAGTATTCCAAGTAAAATATAAGAGAGAAAGCAAAAACCTATCAATTTTTGCCACATGCTGATATAAAACAATGCATGGGAATAATAGTCAGCCGTAAATCAGGAAAAAATAAATTTCAACTCAGATAACCTGGGATAATTTAGAGTGTCTTTTTCAACACCAGCTGAACTGATGGTTGTTCTCACTGGATGTACTGAGCTCTGTGTTGGGTTGGCAAGATTCTAGCAATATGACACTTGTTTTTCTAGACAGAAACTGGCTCCTTACTGAGACTTACAGTAAGTTTTAGTTAATAATCTTTGGGTCAATTACTCCTAAAAGTAGTAATCCAAAGGGCTGAACGTATTGAATCAGAAAGTCAAAAGAGAGCTGATTTTCAGCACGGACAGGTCTCACCTCAGCAGTTTTAGCCTTCTGTGATCAAATCTGCGTTTTTACCAGCTTTGGAAAGGGAGCAGAAGCAAATTTAAGGTGCAGGTAGACAGCATTTGATCCAATAAGAGCTGATCCAGCAATTCAGTGCTGCTGAGAGGCAGTTAGGCTCGTTCTTGATCTTACCATGGTCCCTGTTACGGTGCCACTCTGGCACTCATGTGGCCTCACAGTGAGATTCTTCAATCCACCACATCAGCAGTGAAAAAACAATTAACTGTACTCCAAGGGTCATGTTTTCAGCAGCAACAGTGGGCTTCAGCTTCCTTTCAAGGAAGAACAGAAAGCCCTTCTCTGAGACCTTCTTCAGCTGCTCATCCCTGCCTCCTGTGCTGGTGTTTGCCTTTTGCACTGCTGGGGCAGGGACTGGCTGCCTCCTTGGTCTCTTCTTCCACAGTGAGGGAGAGATGAGTAGAGAAGGCTGAAGGAGAGAAGTAAAGCAGGAACCCTGATGGAGCAGTTTTCAAATGCAGGTTTGTACCCTAGGGAGACAAGCTGGGGTAGGCAGGGAAGGAGAGAGAGGGAGAGAGACCAATATTCATCCAGCTCAAAACTCATCACTCTTCACTTTTCGTATGCTGGTCTCATTCCTCCCCTGAGAAGCCAGATGATGCTTTTGACCCCTTCTGTTCCACCTTTCCAATGCCCCTTTCTTTGCACTCTCTCCCTGCAGCAGTTGCAACCTTCATTCTTCTTTCCATTTGCAGCTGAGAAGCCCTCTGCCTGTTTGTGCATATATTGTTTGGTGAGAGCAGCATTCTAAAACTCTGCTAGCAACTATAATTTGGAACCATTCTTCACTGAACAAATGCTTTGAGCAAAAATAAGAAAATATTTTTTTAAAAATTAAGTTTTTCTTTTTTCTTTTTTTTGTTTTTTCCCCCCTAATACTAAAATCTGATTAGGGTTCAGCGTGACCCTCTATTTCCCAGTTTCTTCATGATAATCCATAATATCAACAGTAAGAGAAAGAGACTTTGTGTATGCTGCAGTTCTACTTAAATCTCCAGCAAGCCGGAGTCTGAATCATTCAGCTGGTATCAGGCAGTAATTTTTGTTTTTAAAGGACAGTCCCGTTTCTATAGGTTATTTCATTAACTCCCTAACTGGATATGAATGAGTACCATACACCTGCCGTGTTTGCCATCCATCCACATTAATCTCTTATTTTCATACTGTTTTTCTATCTTTATATCAGATTATTTTTCTCTTTGCTCTGTGAGCTACTGCTTAGCCACTCTACATTATATGTATTTTTCTCAGTTATATCGGTTTACCCTGAAGATAGTTCAAGTGCTTCTGAAAGTACAAAACCAGGCATTGGTCCAAACTTCAACTAGTCTATAAACTAATCATAACTGTAAATATCACACATTTGGTGCAGAGAAGTACATATGACTAATGAGGTTTCAGCCTCTGCTGCAGGCGGTCTTGTAATGAATGTCTTATAATGTACCCAAGTATGTTGCTACTTCCATCTGCTTTTTCTACCTTATTCTATTTACTGCTGTCAGTTAATTTTACAGTCCAGTCACGTTTCCTACCTCTCATTCTAAAATGGCAATGGTGTGTGGTCATGTGTCTTGCTGCTCTCCCCTGAGTTCAGTGCCAGCTCCATCGTGGCTGCTTTCTGCCTCTGTGCTGCTCCCTTTCTGCCTGCACTGCCAGTACCAGACTGGAGGAGTCTTTCACAGCTGTGGGCTGTTTCCCTTCTCCAGATTTTGAGGTGCCTCCTTCATCAAAGTGCAGGCGTGGTGGCAAGCCTGGAAAGAGTGCCCCACAGGGACTGAGCTCTTTAGGGCTCAGGGCTTTTAGAACTCTGATGGCACTTGGTTAGAAGATGATGTTGGGGGTGATAAGCAAGGAGCACCTTGAGCAGGAGACAATTTATCTCCATTGAGTTTGGAGAGAAGACAGGGAGGATACAGACTTATCTCCATGGGAGATGTGTGCTCAATAGGAGATGTTGATACTCTTGCTCACCTCAACTGAAATAAATTGCAATTAATCTTGTCTAGACTGAGTAATTAAAAACATAGTGAGACAATTTATCCTATAAGTTGTCATCAAATCAGGAAATGTTTACACATAAAAGACCCCATGATGGGCTCTTCTAAATAGATTGGTAATTTTTTTCATATCTCTCCTTCAGCAACTGCTGAAGTACATCAATCACTTTGGAGTGGAAGCAGGAGATGGCTGGACCATATTTCCCTGGGGATCAAAGCCAGACTGTTGAATTCAGAGCAGCCAGGTTGCTATCCCTGAGAGCTGGATCTGTAAATATCAGCTGACCTTTGCAGTCTATCTAAGCATGTATCTCTAAGCATGGTATAAGTAGATGTGAAATAATTCCTAATCTTTCTTACAGCTGTCATGGAGAAAGAGCTGCTGCTAGATTCCCAGTCTTTCACCTTTCAGGTATTACGTGCCTCTGGTGTGTTGGTTACAAAACCACTGCAGTTTTAGAGAGTTGATATTTTCAACCACTCAAAGTGTGTAGTAAAGACAGGAGTCCTCAAAGGAAATTGTAAGACTACAGATGTGCAACTCTCAGTGAAAAAAGTGAATATGTCTTTTTAACTAGCCAAAATTATATCATGTAGTTGAAAAAAATAGGTCACTTTTAGTGCCAGAGATGTGACAGCTTGGATCCCGAGGAAGTTTCAGTCTAGCCCTCCATGGGAATCTCATGGATCTCCTCACAAAATCCTTCCCTGAACAGTGCAGACATCATTTGTGTTGTAGCCAGATTTTATCTGGATCACTGAAATAGAAGAGCAAAAAAGTTGATCACCTGCTTTGGTAAACCAGCTTGAGTTAATATTTGCCAGCCAATCTGCAAGGCAACAGCCAGAGACAGAACATTTCGGCGATTTGGAAACAGATGAGATTTAGCAGAATGAGAACATTGTACCCCATCTTCTAGTTAGTGCTCATTCCTGGAAAATTGAGGTTTCAGACAGAGATCTTTGGGGAGAAACCGGCTGTGAGGAAATGTATTCCTTTCTTACCACAGGAACTGTTGCTTTTTGATATCTGCTGTTGGCTGATGATTATCTTTCATAATTTTTATAGCTTTTGATTATGGTTCAGCTGACCTGAAGGTCTTGATCTTTTCTCTGAGTCTTGTTAGCTTCTGCTGAACTTCAGATATTGCTTGACATGCTTAGCTGAATTCCACATCCAGCCTCCACCTGGGCAGGAAGTAGGAATGCAGGTTCTTCTGAAAAATCAAGCAGACTCTTGAGTAGTATTTAAGATTCTTCCTAGAAACCTTCCTTTGTCTGAATTTCTGAATATGTGTATGTGCTCACTTCCAGTATATTTTTCAGGATAGCAGAAAAATACCTGAGGACAGATCAGTAGGATGCCTGTTACAGTGGGGAGTAACTCCAGGGAGGGAAAGGCAGTTCAGAGCTTCTTGAGGCACTGGCACAGTGGTGTCCTCAGATGGATTTAAGAGAGTAGTTCCAATTCCTCATTGACCTCCCCATGAAAGGGGAAGAGTCCATCCCTGCCCAGGGAATTAGGAGTTACTTGAGCAACTCCCCTAAGTGGCTGGTGACGAATGTCTTTCAGGATTCTATCGGCTGCAGAAGGGTTTGGCACACTGAAGGAATCTGAGGCATTTCCAGCTCCAAACTGTAATGAGGACTGCTGGCTGGCAGAGCAGGAACCCCTGTAGTGAACAGGGAAATGATCTCCTCTGGCCAAAGACGTCATCAGTTTTATACACATCCACGCCTGACCTCAGCAAATCTTGCATTTCAGATAGTCTCTAGGTGAATGGCTGGAAACTGAGTGCTCATATATTCCATGTTTGCTGAGATAGCTTTAATCAACATTCCAGCTGGAGAAAACAGCTCTTCCGGGCCTTGTAAAGCTGGTCAGTAATCAGCTGGAGCAAGCTTGGTTATGTCCATGTAGCTCACCAGTGAATACTGATTGTCAGAGACACATAAACCTGGGATTTAAAGGCCAGCAGAAATCTGGTATCTTGCACATGGTAGATTGAAAAGTACTTATGAAAAATATCATATTTAGTATGGGATCACAGAACCATGATCTCAGTATGAAGGCTGAGAACATAATATGTGTTTCTGTTTTATTTTCCCTGTCCTGCATCTCAATGAAGAACAAAATTTCCCCTAACATTTCCTCACACACTGAGAAAAAGTAAAAAATTATGATCAGTTTTTGCCCTGTTCAGCTGGAACTTTATTGCTGTGCTGGTTTAACAGAAGCCATTGGAAGAAGCTTGGCCTCCTCTTTGACATCAGTGGTGGCTTCTTCAGAGCAGCAGGATTCGATACGGGAGCAGAATATTCTGTACTGAATGTCAGGAACAGTTGTTACCATTTGTTGGATGAGAACTTAATGGATGAACAGCAGCGAGTTTATTTGCCAGAAATATCAAATGCTAACGAACAGCTTGCTGTAGTCCTGGCCTTGGCTTCCATCATTAACCTGATTAGGCCAGAATTATCTGCAATGTTCTTGGATGTTCTTTCACTGGTATTAGAAGGTCATTAAACAATGGGCATGTATTTCACTAGCTCCACTGGGATTTCTTTTCATTTCAAGAAGGTGAAGGAGGATTTTATGTTTCATTTTGAAATGCAAATTTTTTATATGAATTGGCAGATTCTCAACTTCAAGCAGAGAGAGCCTGAATTGATTGGATTGCATTGCTAACATTTTTGTTGCTTTCAGTTTAGTTGTAAAAACTGCAGAAGGGTTGGTTGGATTGTTGATTTTTTTGTTAAAGTATGATCTTCATCCTTTAAAGATCACTTGAACATCATCTGTTTTGTTTTTCAGATATTTTGCTTGTTTTTAAGGACAAAGTGATTGTGATCATAAGGAAAAATTATATTAATTCCATCAAATACATGCTGTTCTGGTGTTTGTTATTTGCATAAACAACTATATTTTTATAGTTGGTTTTTTGACTATCATCAAAAGCTCAAAACTCACAATGGAAATATGAGTAGATGGATTGGAAGAAAATAGAAAGTGCTTGAAGACAGTTTATAGCAAGTTACAGCGTTCAAGTTTTCATAAAGAAAAGAGTTTTTAAGTTCTAGGCTGGCACCTTCCCCCTCCTGCCTGTAACAGACTCTGTCTAGATGTTTTATACCTTTACCCCAACACAAATATTGAATAATTGTTTCTCACAGATGAAAGTGGGCTGTTCTTCAAATCTTAAATTTGGCATTTGCATGGCTATAGCTGGCTCTGTTGTATTATCAAATCTCACAATTTTTGTTATTTTTTGGCATTACCCTCCTTAATATTTCCAGGAATGAGAGATGAATTTTATCTTATCTTGGTTTTTCTGATGAAGAGTTTGGTTAACTCCAGCAGACTCCCTGTGGTCCTGGATGAGTGCAGTTGTGAGGCGTTGTGGTGCTCAGTTTATCCTGTAAAAATCCAAATATTTGCAAAAAGTGTAAACTGGGGGCGAGGGGGCAGGTACAGGCCCAGATTTCTAGAATGCCTTGTATCAAATCACTTTGGGTCCTGGTGGTTCTGCTCAGAGCAGGCTGTGCTTAGAGAAGCAGGAATTCCCATCCTTGGTAAGGCTGCCCCATTCATGGATGAGGCAGCCCTTCCCATAGCAAAGCTCAGGGAGAAAGGGCAGATGGAGTTCCTCATACAGGGAAAGTGATTTTGTGCTGTGAGACTGAGGATATGCCTAGGAGCCTCAGACTTAAATAACCTTAATTTTCCCTTAGAAAAAAAAAATCAGCGTTTGTCTGGCTCTGGTTGTGATGAGGGGAGTTGTGAGCTTATTTCCCCTCCTACAGGCAGCAGGACCCTATTGTTAGTGCTGAGAAGTATGACAGATGCATATACTTTCATGCATATGCAAACAAATTTTTCCCCAGGAAACCCCCTTTTGCTACTTAAATATTTTTATTCATTGTTTTGCTACCTTTACTTTTGGAAATTGAGCTGTGAAGCCTAACCCACAATACCAAGCTGCCTCTGAGGCAAGACCTCAGTATTATCAAAACCTTCACTTCCTACTTGACAGCATCTGATGTTTTTATATGGCTGTTTGTACAAAATACTGCAGTGTGCTGCATATTAAAAATGGAGAGTAAATAAAACAGATGTTGATATGAAATTGAGTAATGTGATAGGTTTTGACGATACTATTATTAAAAAGCATAAGAAATTCTAAATGACCTGTACTATTTTCATATTTAATTCAGTAAAATAATTAATTATTCAGCAGTTGAGGATGTTGTTTATTTTCCACTCTGGTGCACTGGCACATCACAAAATCCAGTGCTCTACTCCAAACGAACAGGGCCACTTAGTCATCTAAATACATGTATAATGTAGACAACCTAGTGAGTTAGATCTGGGCAATTAATGGATCAAGAAAGTTTTGAGACAGATTTGATGACCTTGTTCATACTGGATATTTGCTTTACGGCACCAGCATTGAAGTGGAATCCACTGGGGCTGTAAATGAGCAGAGAATTTCTCAGACTGTCAGGGGATCGTGGCTGGTGTGAGGTGATGGCAGGAGCGAGGCTGCCTGCTGCAGCCCGGGACTCCCTCCTGCCGGGAGCCAGCTCGGGGACCTGCAGTCTCCACCCCGGCTGAGGGACGCTGCTGCACTCTGCTTGTAGCCCCTTCAAGCAGCAGCAAAGCTGAGCACCCCAGAGACACGGCCACGGCACAGGGGATGCTGACAGGGAGGGCCCAGAGCCGTGGGCCAGCTGTGGCTTTGCACAGCTCCTGTGGGTAGGACACACAAAACAAACACGGGCACTCAGGGCTCCTTTCCCCTTTTCAGCTGAGACAGAAGGTCACTGGTGAAAGCACACACATGCACACAAACACACACACACGGATCCCTTGGGTACCAGCACCTCCCGCCTTTTCCAGCTGCCTGACAGGACACACAGCCACACTGAGTTTGTGCATCACTTGTGTTGGGGCACAGAATCCTGTCGTGGCAGACAGCAGTACCCAAATGCTGCAGAAGGAAAGGGCTCACACCGGGGATTGTCTGAATGCAGGGCACCAATAGAGTCCCTTCCTCTCGGGGACGGGGTTCCAGACGGAGGGAGCTGGCAGGTCCTGGAGAGGGAGAGATGCTGCAGTGTTTCATAGCTAATGAATAACCAACATATGCAACTGAGAGAAACTGTGAGGTGGGGGCCGAAAAGTATAACCTAAATAATTCATCGGGCTTGACATATTTGTTGTGAAAAAACAAAAATATTGACAATTGGATTTTGACTTTTTGAGATTTGTTGTATTTCCCATTGCTCTGAGCCCACCCCCCACACCCCATGAGCAATTTGATTTTTAAAGATAAAGAGTTTCTACAAATATTTAAATAATTCTTCTGAATAAATGACGCATTAAATCAGATTTTAAAAATCCAACCCTCCCTAGCCTCTTTAGGTTCTTGAGTATAGTAATCAATGTAATTGATGTAATGTAATATTTCAAATGTGATACTTTGAATTTCTATTAAGATACCTGAAAATAAATGTATGCTTGTCTATGAATAAAATAAAACACATCTGTTATTTTGTAAAAAATATAGTCCTGTGCACAATGATACCAAGTAAACAAAATATTCCAAGCTTATTGTATTGTGAATGACAAAAGAGACTCAGAACTCTGGTGTACCTGTCTGTGGTACAGATCCTGTGCATCTTTGCTGGCAGCACGGCTCAAAATTCTTCAGTGAAGGGAATACTTGGAAGACTGCAAAGCTCAGATTCCAAGTTGCCTGGAATTTGGGGTGCAAAGATTGCACCTTTAGAAGGAGGAGAGCATGACTCTGTCTACTCTGCCAGCACTGCAGACATCCTCTGCCCTTAGTTTCTGTATGTGTAAAATGCAGTTATACTGTTTGGGAGGAGTAGAAAGCACAATTCTCTTACACTTTGAAATGTTTTTAGATCTTTAGATTAAATTGAATAGAAATCTGAAGTGTTTGTCTACTTAAGTGATGGTGTCCCTATGCTCTTGCAGGGTCTGAACTCATGCTTGTTATTAACAGTTTTATTAACTCTCTGAATATGGTCATATGGTCCTCACATGGACAAGATCTGGATGCTACCCGGACAAAAAAAAATCTAGATTCTTCCAGCAAAATCACAGCTTTTAAAGAAGGATATGTAAGGAAACATGGCAGAGGGATTTGCCACTGATTGGTCTCTGGGACTCCTTGGGACTTGAACAAAAGTAAACAGAGCAACTTATTAGTGTTAAATATTTACCTATGGGAACCTTCAGCTTTCTAAAGAAGCATGCAACAAATTTAATAATTCTTGGGACCCAGCCCTGAAACTGTAGTTTCCTAAACACTGATCACTATTTTTCACCAATCTTAAAACTTAAAAATTCCTGTTAAGTTGCTGAGAATTTTTGTGGCCTCTCAAAGTAAGTTCATGTTGATTCATGAATATTGAGATGCAAGCCCCTGCATTTTTAAAACATTGGCCTTCAGCTGTAATTTACAGAATATTTTTGTTGTGTGCTAGGATTTTTTTCTAGCCTAGGAGATGGGCTTACTAACTTAAACTGGGTAAAACAGTCTCTGAGTATCTTCTTAATTGACTTATTTCTGCAAGTAATAGAGAGAGCAATGCTGTGGTGGTATTCATGAAAAATCATGGTCTTGTTCTTGAGATCCATCTTCCCAATACCACCATTTCTGTGTAATGATTTTACATCTGCTGTTGTAATGAAATGGATAACTGAAATTAACAGCAATGAAAGGGTCTTTGAATGCTCTTGCAGTGGTTTGTCTTGCAAGCTTTCCCCATTTAATTTGTGGATTGGCTCAATGGACTAAGGATCTCTGCTTCTGTAGTTAGATTAACTAAAAGCAAAATACATTTGCTTTAACTCTGAACTTCTTACCATTTGCATGGATCAAAAAAAGCCTGAGAAAAAGAGTCCCTAAAACTTCTGAGATTTCCTTTCATTTCTCATCTCTTTTCTACTATCTCCAATGTTTAATTAAGGTTTTTCTGGCAATATATGAAATTAGCATCTAGTGGTAATTATTTTGTGTGATCATAATAATTTTGAGATATATAGAAGTTTGTTTCCATGTCTAATTTGCTGCTCCAGAGATTATCTTAAAATGTGTTGCTCTACAAAAGAACTTTACTGAATGCACTGAATTCCACTCTCTTTTATTATCTCTTTCTGATTATAGTCTATCATCTTACTGTGTCCATGTCAGTTATATCAAAATCATATCTAAGTAACCAAGAAAATTCAGCAGTGTTCTAAGTTTGAGCATAGGGATGAAACAACTCCTAGGAGATGGATGCTTATTGTCAGTTTGTAGAGAGGTTTCCATGAAGTACAGTTTGCATTTGCTCAGATGATAATACCTGGCTACAGGTGACCTTTCAGCATGTCCCCCCATCCTATTAAACCCCTGTTGTTGCTTAAAATAAAGTGACTATTTGATAAAACTCAGTAAAAAGCCTCAGGGCTACTCACTTCTAAAAAACCAAACTGAACCTATCAGATAAAGCTGTCAGGGCTTGGGCTTTATCTAACGCTGCACACTCTTATAAATTGATTCACTGTTCTGCCAACCCCACATGTCCGTGAAATAGCTTGGCTGCAGGTACGAGTACAATTATTATTCCGCCCGGGGTGATTTGTGTGGTCTTGCAGCCCGGCACGCATCCATTCATACTCCGGGAGATGAGGCAGGCGGCAGCCAGCGCTGCGGGCGGGCAGGGCCGGCTGCTGCCTCGGGCAGCGCAGCGCTGCCGAGTGGCCACAGCCCGGGGAGCTGCGCTGGCCACAGCCGGGGGCCGGCCACAGCCAGGGACCCCTTCCCTGAAACTAACTAACTAACGTCCCTGAAACTAACTAACGTCCCTGAAACTAACTAACATCCCTGAAACTAACTAACATCCCTGAAACTAACTAACTAACATCCCTGAAACTAACTAACTAACATCCCTGAAACTAACTAACATCCCTGAAACTAACTAACTAACATCCCTGAAACTAACTAACTAACATCCCTGAAACTAACTAACTAACATCCCTGAAACTAACTAACATCCCTGAAACTAACTAACTAACATCCCTGAAACTAACTAACTAACATCCCTGAAACTAACTAACTAACATCCCTGAAACTAACTAACTAACATCCCTGAAACTAACTAACTAACATCCCTGAAACTAACTAACTAACATCCCTGAAACTAACTAACTAACATCCCTGAAACTAACTAACTAACATCCCTGAAACTAACTAACTAACATCCCTGAAACTAACTAACTAACATCCCTGAAACTAACTAACTAACATCCCTGAAACTAACTAACTAACATCCCTGAAACTAACTAACTAACATCCCTGAAACTAACTAACTAACATCCCTGAAACTAACTAACTAACATCCCTGAAACTAACTAACTAACATCCCTGAAACTAACTAACTAACATCCCTGAAACTAACTAACTAACATCCCTGAAACTAACTAACTAACATCCCTGAAACTAACTAACTAACATCCCTGAAACTAACTAACTAACATCCCTGAAACTAACTAACTAACATCCCTGAAACTAACTAACTAACATCCCTGAAACTAACTAACTAACATCCCTGAAACTAACTAACTAACATCCCTGAAACTAACTAACTAACATCCCTGAAACTAACTAACTAACATCCCTGAAACTAACTAACTAACATCCCTGAAACTAACTAACTAACATCCCTGAAACTAACTAACTAACATCCCTGAAACTAACTAACTAACATCCCTGAAACTAACTAACTTCCCTGAAACTAACTAACATCCCTGAAACTTCCCTTCCCTGAAACTTCCCTCCAAGGGTTAATACTTAAACTCATTACCTTCTTAGAGTGGGGGAAAAATTAATTTTTAGATGGACACGGCTAATTGGACATTGCTAATAACAGATCAGGGAGCACATTGCTTAGAGCCCATGGCTGCTCGTGTCTGTGCTGTGAATCTTGTATTTTCATTGCTTCCCATGTAGCCTGAGTAGACTCACTGAGGTACAGTGGAATGTGCATATGCCTTTATCTACTTAGCTTAGCAAAATCCAGCAAAGGTTAAACATGGAATAATCTCAGAATTTAATGACTAGATATAAAAATATAATTACTTTAGAACTATAAAAGCAGACATTAAATGCAGGTATAGGGGTAGTATCTAAAATTATTTAAATTTATTTTAAAAAGTAAAAAAACCTCTGCATTAAAACATGTCAATATTTCAAATTGGTAATGTTCATTCTATCAATTGTCAAGAAAAATAAGATAACCAACAAAATAAATAATGAGATAAATTACAAATATGCTGCCTTATATAGTCGTTGTAGGGTCTTATTTTCTCGTGAGTAGAATTAGTTTGCCAGCTGTCAATGGGATATATTTTTTGTTTAAAATCTAGTTTGAAATTTGGGTGATGGGAATAATTGTTTAAAGTACACCATCTTTTCTTAAAGCAGAAAAAATAACAATTTTGGGTCTTTTTATGCCATTGCAGAGCTTGCTAATAAAGGTGTTTGTATTGCATTATGTCAGAGTATTGATCTGCTAAAAATTTTATATTTAAATGACTCTTTCTTCAAATAGAAAATTCAAGAACATAGTGAGCTTAAACATTTCGGGGTTTTTTTAGTATTTCATAGGGTTTTTTCTAGTGTACTTTCAATTACAATTTTTAAAAATGGCTTTTTATTTTTTTTTAACATAGGGAATAACTCAGCTTCCCTATTCCCTGCTCCAGTGGCCTGGTAGGGAAAAAAAAAAAAAAAAACAGCAAAGTAATAACTTTTATAAAAATGTTCTGTCCACCTTGAGTTTTTACATAAATTATCATAAAAAGGCAAAATAGAGTTCTCAGAGTTGGAAAGAAAGAATCTGTCTCTGGTCTGCTTGGACAGACTGACATGCTCACAGGCAGGGGAAATACAGCTGGATGAGGCACTGAGACCACACCTCTTCAAAGGGGAGCTCTGAACGTTGTTATTGTTTCATTCTGCTGGAAAAAGATCCCACAGACAGTACTATTACTAACATTCCTAAAATGGGGACCTAAAGGTTTAATTAATTTGATTAAAGAAAAGCAAACAAATATGGAAAAGTTCAGAGAGCAGCAGTTCTCACTGATGTCATGGAAAATGTGTTGACTGGGCATTTTTTAAAAGTCAGTCACATATTGGAAAGCAGCTCATGTAATGCTGGGAGCAAAGAAAATAAACACGCAGGCATTTGAAAATAAAGACAATTGTTTAATAGGATGTGGCAAGTGGAAAAAATGTCTTTCTCCTCAGCCCAAGCAAGTGCTCACAGTCGTGTTTCCACACACCAGCAGCGGTGGTCAGATGAAGAAGTAAGTGCTTGTGTATCATTTGCAGCTCTTTTTCTTTGCTGTTCCTGTGCTTAACAAAAAGACAGGTTTCAAGCCATGGGAAGTAACAGTATTGCTGAGCTGCACCATCTGTGAGTCGTAGCTGGAGATCACCCATAGTTCTTAGAGAGCTGAACCCAAAAATGAAGGATTATTGAAGGAAGTGCCTAAAGTAATAAAGAAATATATGCAAAAAAGTACAGAGGTGTAGCTACATACTCTTACTAGGAATGTCTTTATAGATTATGAAGAATTTTGGCCCAAAAGTCTTTTTTTTCCCCCATATTAATTCTACTACCTGTGACTGTGAGCAAGCTTGCAAATTAAGATGTTTCATAGGCTTTTGATCATTGCAGAAATATGTGAAGCCTCTTTGAAGCTCCTGTATTAGCCTACCATGCTGCTCTGGGACAGTATATGACTAAGTCAGAGATAGTTTAATGCCAGATTTGGCCTTAAGGCTCCCAGCTTATGGTTTTGAGTGTAACTAAATGTATACGATAAACCAAACAGGCTTTGGTTGGCTTTTGTTTTGTTTTGTTTTTCACAATTGTCACAGCTCAATGCTATTTAAAGTGTGAAAAGAACTCTGCTTAAAGAAACTGCAAAGTGGCAGAACAGTTTTCCCCAGAGAGAGAATGTGCAATATCAAGCATACAAACTGTAGGGTCCACTGAATAAGAAAGGGTACAAGGAAAACTCATTTTGAGGAAGCAGAGATCAATATTTCCTGCAGCAAATGCTGGCAAAAAAAAGTAGCATCAAGAAGAAAGATGCTGAAACATTAAAAGAAACAAGATTTACTATATTACTTATGGCATAGGAAAAGACTGAGGTATTTTTTAAAAATGATTGGTGGAGTAAACTCAGGGCTTTGAAAGATATGGCTGTACCAGCATCTTAATATAACATACAGATGAATGTTAGTCTCGCAATTTATCTTCGTTCACTTGCTCCAGAGTACAAAACAGATATACTGGTAATTAAATTAAACTTGTTGTTTCTTTCTTTCTTTCAGTATTGGTTAGCTAGGAACCATTTTTTATGACTTAGCAATAACAAGCATTGATTTGTGTGCCTTGTAATCTATTTGTTCTTGCACGCATCTCGCCCACACCCACCCACGCTCTCGGCTTCGAGTAATCACAATGCCACAGTGCTGGGGGGGAAACACAATTAATTTTTAGCATGTAATCACTGTGAGAAGGTCATAATCCCTCACTTTTAGCCAGCTGTTGTCACAATTTCACACTGACAATTCTGGCACAAGGAATGAAATGTATAAAAATTGCCCTCGATGAGAAATACTCCCCATTAAGTCCCTCACTATATGATAGAGAGAGACTGATTTATGCCCTGTGTATAAAGTTGTAGTCGATTCACTTTGGACAAAAATGTTAAATGAACTAATTAAAGAATAAGCCCTAACCAGATGGGTTTGTTGCTGCATCAGTAAATACAGGCCAGTAATAAATGATCTGCAGATTCAGTTTTTAAACTATCCATGGATAATTCTAATTAAATTGCCCTGCTAAAAGTACACCAAAATACCATAATAAATGTGAAGTATCTGATCCAGAAGAATTGCTGGAGTGTGTTGCAGCATATTAGTTTCATTATGTAAATGGGAGCCCCTGAGGGTTGTTCTGAGGGCTAAACCCTTCCCTGCCAGAGGTGGAAATGTGTCAGAGTACCTGCTTTTCCTGGGTATAGGCCTAACAAAATCGTGGTGTGTCTTCTTCTAAAAGTGCCAAACTAGGTTTTAGCAAAAAAAGATTGAATTTTGGTTCTATATAAAGAGATGAGGGGGAAAAATATAATTTATAGAGTTGTGAATGAATTTTTCAAAGTGAATTTAATTTTGAGCCAATTATCTGAACAGACAACTGAAAAGTCTGACACATGGACATGCACATCAGCTGGCAGTTCTGGTACAGGAGATTGAATCTTGGATGGAAAAGTGAGGGTTGGGGTGCTCAGAGATTCAGTGGAGCTCCTTACACCACAGACCACACGAAGAACCTCTGAGACCGCTCTAGAACTAAACATTTCTGACATGTTTATCTCAGGAATGATTAAAATCTATTTAAAATACATAATCCTTTGGAGGGAGAATGGAGGAAATCACCACCCCTCACTTTTGATCTGCTCTTAATTACAATTTCCTACCAGCAATTCTGACACAAGAAAATCAACTATACAAAAATCATCCTACTTCATATATTAGAAGCAGGTGTTGGTTTCATTAAGTCCATTTCATCAGCTTTTTCACTTGGCCACATTTCAAGATGTGGCAAAAAGAGAATTGTTTTCTCATTCTCTCTCCCCCACCTCTCTCGGCCCCCTCTGTTCCTCTTTGCTCTTTCCTCTCCCCACTCGTGTTCTCTTGCTGGTGCACTCACACGAGCTGTCACACACTTGCTTTTTCCCTCTCATATGCTCCTGCTCTCTCTTTCACTCCTGCTTATTTTCACCTCCCTTCTCTCTCCCTTTCCTTCTCCCTTTTCCTATCTTACCTTGTCTGAATTTCCCACTGTGAAATTTTTGTTGTATTGTATGGAAATGAGATGCAAATAATAAATTTGCTGTCAATTCTAGAAGTATCAGAGCCCATAAAAATAACTGTATAGGATTATATATCAATGTTCAATCTCTGAAATTAAGAAAATGTCACTGTAGTTGCAAAAGCTTTGTTCTTTATATGTAATATATTTGTCCTTAATACTGGAAGAAAAGTGGATTTTGGAGCTCATCCAAGCTGGTAAAAACTGTGGACTCGGAAAATCAGTCTGAACTTACAAGATAATATTCTTACAATATTAGATTCTTACCAAACCATTTATATTTTTTCAGACATGAGCTTCTGCTTGCTGCCCTTGTGCCACTGAGAGGAAGCAGAGAGAAGTATTTACCAGGGGTGTTTGTAGCATTTAATCAATAGATGCTCTAAGCCTGGCAACCTCTAAAAAAGAGCCTACTGCTATAGGTGTCTTTTAATCCTGCTACCCTACGATGTCTGTCTCTTTGATGTGGCAAATTAATTAGCAGAGCACTAATTGCTAGAACCATGGGACCTTCACAGCCACATCTTACAAACAAGCTCCTTTTCCAAAATAAAAATAATAATAATAAAAAATCCCAATCGCTTTGAATTGGCATTGCAGAGAAACGTCCTCCTAATTTCCCCAGATTATTTTATTACTTTTCCCTCTGTTTCTCTCATATCTCCTCGGACTAGAAGAAATCCTTGCAGTTCCTAATCTCTTTTCTAATTTTATCTATCTTACCTTCATTTCTCTGGTTTCTCCTGTGTATCTGGGAAGCCATTGAAAGGATCTTGTTCCTGTTTGTACATCCTGAATGTGGTCATATCACCATCCAGTGCAGGAAAAGAAGATTTGAAAAAAAAGCTGTTCTGTTTGTTGGGTTTTGTTAAGCAGGATTTCCTCCTACATCATGCTTCAGATTAGGCTCTAGATTTGAGAAGCAAGTAGAGCACATTCTTATTTAACTTTATTTAGGGAAGTAGCTCAGCACACTTGAGCCTTATTCTTTTTATTATATAACCATCCCTCTGAGTCTAGGCAAAGCCTGTCTTCACAAAGCCACTGGTATTTTAGAAAATGTATGTGATGTTAATAGAATAGAAATATTTTTGTGAGACTGAGCTCAGCCATGTTGAACTCCTGGACAAAACTGAGGGACTTCCTGTAGCTCTGGCTCTCCAGAGTCTGCATAGATACCAATGGTTGTAGTGAGTCACCGGGCAGGGAATGCCTCTGAATATTTTGGGGGTGCCAAAAGAGTGTTGTCAGATTTAACATCTGTCTTGTCTCCTACCTGAAAGAGATGCACATCCCAACTTGTGATTTGGGGAGGATCTCTGTAAGTTAAGTGGAAAGATGTGGGTATTTGTTAATATCCACATCAATTTCCTTGTTTGTAAATAGGGAAGAGAAGCCATAAACCCTTCAGGGGATCAGGAAATCCTGAGGATGTCCTTTTCTCTTTTTCATTTTAGAGGGTCCCTTTATAAAAATAAGCCCCGTGGCATGTGAAAGGTGAAATCGTGGCTGCTCAGGAGGGTAAGAGCTGACTAGGCACAGAAAAATTCAGTTTGGTGCAGAGAAGGTTTCTAATTTTAGAATCTGATTTTGCAAGTGCCTGAGCATGTATATAACTACTCACAACCAGAGAAGAAGGAAGCATAAACACGTGTTTCTGCAAGGCTTTTTGTGCAATTTCTGAATGGATTTTTTCCACAAGTCCTGAGATGATTTCATGGTAGTAATTAAACAGCTCAACTTTGTTTGGTTTGGAGTGCTTTTGGGTTTTTTCCCCTTTTTGGTTTGGGATCACAGAAAATCTTTCTGTAAAGAATTAGATATTTTTTTCCATATAGTATATTAAACATAATTTTGTGAGAACATTTATCTGGTTTAGGGGAGTTTTAAAATTTATTTAAATCTGACTTGTTCTGTTTTCTCTTTCCTCTTGTTTGTAGCCTTGATTTTTTTTTTTTTTATTCACAAGTGCTGTCATCTCTCAAAGCATGCTGTGACTGAATATTATCTTCCAGAGACCTATATGGCTTTCACTGGGCTTTTTCTTAGTGAGTCATTTCTCTAAGGATTTTTTTCTTACTGTGCTGAATACAGTTTCACTATGATGAGGCTCTGTTATCTGTGCCATGTTATAACCATGCTGTTTATATGTGTATTTTGTAGCAATACCTTCAAAAACAAAGAAAAACACTTTTCTAGAAGTGGGAGGGAAATAGATTACCTGAAAAAAGGTACATCTGGTTTCAACATTTTGATATTTTTTGTATACATAAGGCTTGCGTCAAAACTAGTTATGAAAATCAGGAAAATGGAATTTATTTTCAGAAAGCCTTAAAAATGAGTATGAAGAGCAGCTCAGTGGTTCCCAAGTGATGAGTGAATCAGGCTGGTGGCTGGAGCAATTCACTTAAACATGGCCTCGTTTTATGTTGAGGGGATTTTAGGATTGGGCTTCTTGCACTATGGCTGAAAATCAGAAAGCAAGAGATCTGACCAAAGTTTTCATCTTAATGCACATTAACCCTAATAATACTTTGTGTTAGAAAGGTGTTCTCTTAACAAAACCCCTAAAATTTTCAAGGTATTGAAATCTACTAAAATAGCCTTTTCAAGGAGTATTGGAGAAAAATATGGCCTTCAAAATCTTAGGGGTTTTTCCATCCTATTAACCTAACTGAATTCAAATGTGTCTCACAAATATAATCTTAGTTTATGGCATTACTGTGGAAAAATAGACTAAAGGTGTTTTATTATTTCTATCTATAGGTTTTAATCTCTGACTCATAAAATCACAGGCCTTGGTGAATGAATGACCGTGATGTGTAATCAATCACGTGTATGTGTGTGTGCAAATATTCACCTTCAGACACAATGTAATCCCTTTAGTTTGGGATTTATGGGATAAAATTTGACTGGGAAAAGTAATTTTCAATGCAAAATACATAAGACTAACAAGTCTTTATTTATTTATTAAGTACTGTTTTAGTTGAATGGGCATCACAAGGCTTTATTGGATTTATTTCTGATTTTTAGCTGAAAATTATTTGTATTTGCTGTCTTTACAGAAAAGTGCTTCTGTCATTTTCCTTAAAAGTTTATTTAAGACCTAGAAGACAATGGAGTGCATCTTAGGAAGCTTCACTGACCAGCTTGCTCTTACCACTGTTTAATCAGAAATTGGGCACATTTACATCACTACAGCTTTGCTTCTTTGCTGAATTTTAAATACATCCTTTCATTTGTTTTGTGAGTTTCCCTGATTAGTTACGAATCATTGTTTTGTTTTTACTTGAATAAGGCTCCCTGCTAAACAAAAGTCTTTAATTCTGGGCTGGGAAGCTGCCCAAAAAGCACAAGGGATGAAGTTTTCTGTTCCAAATATCAATTCAAAATGTCTCTTCATATTAATGTGGTTTGCTTTTTTCCCCTCAAATCTAGTTAAATCTAGTTAGGTGGGAAACTAGTGTTGTTTATGTTGAGAAATATCATTCTAAACTTGTCTACCCAAGGGTAGCTGTGGAGGATGGTCAAGCACCTCACCCAGGAACGTCTGAGGAGTGAGTGCCCTGCACTTCCCCCTCTGTGAGCAGCAGGAATCATCTCCTGGGCTGAGAGGTGCCTGGAGCAGCAAATGAGTCTGTGTTGTTGTAGAGATACTGTGGCTGTTTCTGTGCCCTGGGTGGGCTTTAACTGTGGGGTTCATTTCACTGCACAGTCTCACTGTCTCCCTAACAAAGCTTCACCAGAAATGGGATAGGTTAAAAAAAAAAAAAAAAAAANAAAAAAAAAAAAAAAAAAAAAAGTTGTTTTTTTCTTTTGTTTGTTTAGTTTATACTAAACTCTCTATATTTTATATATAAATATATGACAGTAGTGTAACTTTTTTTTTTTAAATACCACTAGTGTTCAAAATCATGCTTATGTTTTAAAATTAGGATGACACCTATTGCCCCTTAGGATTTTTAGTGGCAGACTCCTGTGGCAGCTGCTCTGTTTATTTCCTATGTGACATATAAGGGGACATTTGGAGACTGGAAGGTAAGAAACCTTGTGTACTTATTATCACTTATTCCAGTTAATGGTACTGGAAGGGAAGACAAATTTTGTGGTGGAAGACTGATAAAATGCACATTAGGGGACAGAGGTCCCATACTTATTTTTAGAACACCCTTAAGTCAGGTCCTATTGCAAAAGGCACTGTATAAATGTGTAATGAGGAACCTGGTCTGCCCTGAGTGTCTCATGATTTCAATAAAGGCGATTTCCTTGGTGGGCAGGACAAATAATTCATGCAGGACCATTCAGGAAGCGTCACAGCCACGACAGCAAAGTTCAGGACTATTCAGAGGGTACCCATGAGTGTCAGCAGGAGTTTGCACCTTGCCCTTATTTGTAGGAAAAAGCTAAGTTACACAGCAATTTGCTGATAAACATGAGAATGGGTCCAGGGTAGTGGGTAGAAGGTATGTACATGAGATCTGCCTTTTGCATGTATGGCTGTAGATGGTCAAAGTTTGTCTGATTCCTTTTAGATCTGCCCTTGAGGCTTTGCCACTGTAGCACAAGCAAGTGGAGAGAGGGGAAATGACCAGCATGAGCTCATCCCTACATATGCAATTAGGTTTGGAAAATTTGTCTGTATTGCTGGGTTGGGCTGGATTGCACAGATTTAGAGTAGCTGGAGGAGCTCACAGTTCTGGGAAAGAATCAAAAACTTTAGGTCAGTAATGAAAACAGACAGGAAAGGCCATGTAAAAGCCCACATGTTTGAAAATGTTGAATAATATTATCATTATGCAGAAGGTTTTCTTATTTTGCTTCTTGGAATCAAACAAACTTCTCAGTGCCCTTTAGGCGTATGTGTATTTTTAATAAGTCCTTATCCTCCTACCCACTTTGAAGCAAAAACTGAAGTATAAAATAGAATAGAGGTAGGAAAAATTAAATATTTTAGTGAAACCCATGACTTAAACTCAGGCAATTCCATACATTGTATGTAGGAATTTGGTTTATGCAGTAAGCAAATTAATATGGCAGTGAGATTTCCAACTGGAGCACATATTGATTTATTTTTATTGAAATATTTCATAGTTTGTGTTTTTAATACATTATGAAATGTGAAAGGAGTCTGCTACCCAGAACACAAGGCTCCCTCACACTCACACATATTGCTTAACTCAGTTGTGCTAATAAACCTTTATAAGCTATGTTTCCCCAGTCCAAATCTTAGCACAGCCTCAGAAGCTCAACCTGCTGAAATTTATGGGAAAACAACAACAGCTTGAAGGAGAAAAATGTGGTAGTAGAGGGGAAAGGAAATGTTCCTGTTCTCCCCACTGAGAAGACAAATGATGAGAGACTTTTTTCTTTTCCTTTTTTCTTTTTCTCCTCAAACCTTGCAGTATTTCTCTTGCTTTCTATAAGAAAAATTAGCCTTAAGAAAAAGAAATTCAATGATCATAAAGCATGAAGAGAAAGAGGAATTGATCTTGGATACAAGATGGGATTGAGTTATAATATAACAAGTTACAGGTCTTTTCCTACTGAAAAGCAGAACCAATTGATTTATTATCGTGACTCTCAGCTTGCATTTTTTTAGTAAGGAACTGTAGATGCAAGGTAGCACGTCTTCTTTGATTTGCCACACTATGTCTTAATTACCAGTGCTAGAAGTTCATGGCAGCATTTTCCAACTTCAAAGGTTTCAGCAGCTTAAACAGCATGAATGGATCAGATTTGTAAGAACACAGTGACAATGATATTGTGTGTCTTCATATTTTAGAATTGTCAGTTCATTTTTTATTTATTGTACATCAAAGTGAAAATAAGCACACAGAGAAGATAATGGGTTTAGTCAGCACTCTCTTCTGTTGCTACCAGAGAAATTGAAAACATTCTCTTGTTTCAAGAACTGGGATTCAGAATTGCAGTTAGTAGGGAGGGTATTATTCCTATGGAAAAGGTAAATGTTCTTAAAATTCTATTCCAGCTATCTTTGAGCTTTCCCTGCTTTTTGAGGTTTACATCATTTTGACTCAAAGAGGCTCTGCAAATATGCTGGGCAAAGGCAGGTGTAAGGGGAAGGAAATGTGGCCCATGAGATGCAGGCCATGGCATGGGTGATGTTGCTTCTCTAGAGTCCAGTTCAGCAGATGATTTAGGGAGTTCTTTCAGTTTAAGAATGGAAGTAACCATTCCTAAAATGGTGGTGTGGTCAGAAAGACAAGCAAGTCTCTCTCAGTGGAATTGCTGACTGGATGTTGAATTGTGTACTCGGTGAGTGGTGAAAAGCAGAATAATGATGGAACAGCAATGGTCCGTGCCAGACTCAGTTGGTGGGGGTTACCAGAGCACTGAAGAATCTTTAATCAGGTTGGGGATGACTAGAGGATGATTTCCTCAATTCAATATGAATGTTGGTTTTAAAATAGCAATACCTGTAATGTTATGGCAATTTATTTTGTATTGCAGTAGAGAATTGAGATATAGCCCAAATTCCTATGTAAATTGCCTTAAATAATTACTTAGAAATTAAAATATACACAGCATGATTTATATGCTCCCATTTACTCAATCTATTAAGGATTATTCTCTGCATTGCCTTTTGAATTATCTGAAATGAGCATTACTGTTTATAAGAGGTTTGCTGGAGACTTAAGACCTTGTTGCTTTCTCCTGCAGTGAAAGATAGCTGAAAGGTCATTACATTTCTTGCTGGTTTATTAAACCCGGGCTATAATCAGTGCATCAGGTGAAATGTCTGTTTTCCTTACTCAGTGATGGGCAAAGGGGATGGGCTCAGATCTCTTTATCTCTGTACCATAATAAAGAACAAAAAATGCTATTGCTCTTCCTAGTGATCTGGCTGTGAAAATAAATTACAATAATCAATGTCAGCAGAGAAAACAAGAGGAAAATATGAAGTAGCATATGAAAATGAGAGAGACAATAACTTGCATTGACATAATAATAAAATCACAATATCTTTATAAAATGATGAAGGTTTTGTTGTCCAGAGTATTTTCAAATCTTTCATGCTTGAAAAACGTTGCGAGCTATAAGTAATATCTAATAAATCAACATGTTAAGCACTAATTTGTTAGTACTATCTGCCAATACTGCCACTGTCAGGACATTATTTTGTGTATGGTAAATCTTTCACAGGTGCACATCTTGATCAGCCAGGTTCTTTCAATGCCCTTTTTCTCAAATGAAATGGCATCAAGCTGTTAAAATATTTTTGATCCTCATGGAGGAGTCTTCTTTCTTTCTTTCTTTCTTTTTTTTTTTTTTAATTTGGGAATTGTTTAATTGAGCAATTCAAAACACCTACTGGTATCATATTAAAATACTTGCATGGTGCCCTACACTTGATTGAGAGATGTTTAATTGGGGCTGATGGCAATGACTGTTGGTTAATTGGAATGGTGGTTCTGCAAACAGAAGACACCCGTTGGCAGTTTTGTCAGATTTGCATCCAAACTTTGCATGTCTGTGCCGTAGATCTCACAGCTGAAAAACCAGAAAGGCTGATTAATTTCAAGTAACTCAGGACAACAAGGACATACTATCTCCTTTGACACTTCCTTTCCTCAGTCTTGTCTTGACCTATCCAGGTTTCCTCCTTTTTTCTGATGGGGCCCTGTTCCTCAGGCTCCATGTGCAGCCTGGGCTCTCGAGCTTTAGAGAGGGAGCATTGTACAAGGGTCTCAATGAGCAGATCTTATTTGAAGAAGCAGAAGGAAGATTTTGAGCCTTCCATCTTTCCAGCTGACTAATAATTCCTCTCATTACCCCACTTAAGCTTCTTGCAATCCACTTCCTCTGTATTATCTGTTTTGATTTATTTTCTCAGAATTCACAGTAAATTCTTTGTATGTTTTCCATGCCCTGAAGCTGGTTGTGGAGGTTACCAAAATCTGGTTATATCTGAGTTATTCTCTTCATTACAATTCCTCACCCTGCCCCTTTTCCTTGTAAGGATGGATGTTCCTCCTCTGCCCTAATACTGGCCCAGCAGCTGATCCTCAGCCTGTCTGTTTGCTGAGCTGTCTTGGTTTGCCTGTTCTCTGCCTCTTTCTGGCCTTTCTTTTGCTTAAGAAGGGAGATATAATAATCTGCCTCCTTTGGAGCAGGTGTGTGTGCTGTACTGAAGATAGGGAGCAGCAGACAATCATATGCCTGGTTAATAGAATATTTATTACAATGAAGAAAAGTGAAAACCTTGTATGCAGTTGTGTCCCACTTTCACACCCAACAGCAAGTTTTGCAGGCCTAGACTCCTTGATGAAGAGATTCCAGCCTTTAACCTTTTCCTTTTAAGATGCAGGTTGACACTAAGTCTGTTTCTCA
The DNA here is from genome assembly GCA_013398275.1 of Promerops cafer. Lineage (NCBI taxonomy): Eukaryota > Metazoa > Chordata > Aves > Passeriformes > Nectariniidae > Promerops > Promerops cafer. The sequence goes on along the minus strand of VZSE01001082.1, from coordinate 832,393 downwards.
GCTATGCTGTCGTGGCTATGAGTACTTTTGCCCAGTATGATAAATCCTGGCCTAAATGTTAGGGTCTGTGTTTTGCAAAATATTCCTTGTAATGGATATGAGGTTTATGATGCTGTAATAGAGGACGTGGCTGTTTTTTCTATCAGAGGAAATAAAGAAAGCAGCAAATTTGTTTATTTTTTATCCTGTTGGATCAAGGTTTGATTTAAACAATAAGCAGTGAGAGGTGAGTTCAGCCACTGCATATGATGGTGATGGTGGTATGAATTCACTTTCATTCAGCTTTTGATAAGCTGTCTTAATAGGGCCCTGACCTCTGCTTTCACAGTGTCAAGCACGGTAGAAATAACAAACCATGAAAAAGTGAATTTTGATGGCAGGATCTATTGGGGTTAAATTCTTCCAGCAACCTTTGAAAACTTGATTCTTCAGCAGCAGGAAGAAACAGGACGTCTGTGGCAATCAGTACAGTGATTATGTCATGCAAACTTGCAATAGAAGAATAGGTAACACTTTTTCTCTCCATTTTTTTCAAGGAAAATGGAGTGCCCGTGTGTGTAATCATTTGCATTGACTATTTTAGAATGTCTTTTGAAAACATTTTGATGCAAATTTTAATATTAGTGAGAAATAGGATCTTAATCTCTTACTGATAATCCTTCCCAACATTAGTTCAAACTCTTGCTTTACAAACTGTGTGGTGTTAATCAAGTGAAAACAGATAGGAATAAACTAATCCATAACTGCACTTTGCAGTGGGTGCTATTCTGTCTGTCTTAGTCCCAATGGGTGCAAAAGCTGATAGAAATTCCTCTGTGCTGGACATTGGGTACTCAAATCACACTTGAGAAATTCAGGATCAAGGTCCTTTCTTTTGCTAAATTCACTTTAGGTGATCTAAACTACTAATCATGAATATGATGTTGTTGCTCAAAACTACAGGAGTGATTGAGGCTTAATTAAGTCATATAAATTTCTTAACTCACCAGGGAAAAGGTATTGTTTTAAACAATATTGGTGTTATTCACCAATGAAGGCTTCCTATAAAAAAGTTGAGTTTTGAATATAGTTACCCATCTGGGTATGTGTATTACACAAGACTATATATAGAGTGAAGAGGTCTTGAGGCAAAAGAAGAAAAAATAGTTTTGACAAGTATACTTTAAAAAAAAAAAAAGGAAGAAAAAATTTCTTATCAAGTTTTGAAATTGTCTGACTTCTTAATGACTGTACATCTTAGCTTTTTAAACTTCTGTTATGGAGGATTCACACTGCAGCCTAACCCAAGTGCATTTTCCAGCATAGAGGTCCTTCAGCTACATGCATGTACTGAGCAAATGGATAGAATTTTGTTCAACAGCCTCTTTAGTGAGCAAACAAATTGTTCTATCATTCTATGGGAGAGAGAGATGGGAAGAACATGGGAAGGAATGTTTAGGTCATACGGAGGGTATTTAAGCACAAGACATAATCCAGAGCAACCCTTTAGCAGTTCTGAACTTAACTGTGCTGTAGTTTAAGATTAGAACTTTTCAAGATGAGTCAGGATAAAATGCTATTTGGAAATTTGTTTATGTGGAGTAGAAAATCTGCACACACAGGACCAGCCTTGAAAAGAAGCTGTGGAGGATCATTAAAGAGGAGAGAAATTTGGGAGATATGGTAAGGAATCTAGAGAAAGGCATCTGGTGTATGCACATGTGGACTCTCTTCAGATATGCAGCAAGACAAATGTGTGTGTAAAAAGGAAGCTGAGAGAAGACTACAGGGCAACCACTGGAGAGCAGAGCAAGGGGATAAATTGTGGAGGAAAAGGGATTTATGAAGTATTGTAACTGAAGCCATGTATGTATTCTCAGTGGTCCCCAAAACAAGTATTGCACAATAAAGTGCAATGGAGTTCAAACTAAATGTACTCCATTGTTAGAGCAATGCTGTAAACCACCTGAAATATTACAACTGTTACCTGTGGCATCATTAATATCCTGGGATTATTTCTTAGATCAGGTCCTAAAACATAATAGAGTGGAGAGGGTCAGTGCTTTCTATAAAGATGAAATTGAATTGTAAGAGAATTAATGATACCATCATTAGAGCCTTTAATCTATTTTATAGAAAACTGCTTCTCCTTTTATGAACACCTTGTCCTTTAGGAAATTCTCTAATATTTCTGAGTAAGCAAATTTTTTTAAGTTTTCTTCCAAGTATTTAAAATAAAGATATTTTGTTTGGTCTTTTCATGAGGAAAGGAATAAAATCTGCAACAATTTGTTTAGTTTTCTCTGTGGAAGCAAGTAAATACATGAGGTTTCACTAAGGCCAAATTTAGCTGTATGCACTGTACTTCTGAGTAAAGCACAGAGTCACCTGTGTAACTTCTATCCCTGCTACTAATGCTTGAGTAATTGTGGATGGGAATATAAATGTATGTGCCTGACATCTAGGAGAAACAAAGACTGAATAACTAACTGCAGCAAGAAACAACCAAAAGAAATTCTTTATTACTGAAATAAGACCTTGACTTCCTTGCTGAGAGCAGTTTAATAGTTGTTATTGGCATAGCTTGAGCTTTGCATCAGGGAAGAATTTCTGGTTTTCTTTTTTGATCATTAGATCTTTGCTTTTTACTTTCATGAATTGTACATTGGACCCACCTTCTCTTATGAAGTTTTTTTATGGTTATTCCTCCAGTCTAAAAGTGATGCTCAGTGTAACAAAGCTAATGAAAACCTGCCCTTCGGCCTAAACTGTAAGCAGTTTATAACAAGCTCTTTTTTCCTGTGCTTCATTACTGCAACAAAATCTCTTTTTTTTTCATACCTCAGAATGATAAGGCAGGGTTGAAAAAGAAAAAACATTTTCCATCACCAGGCACGCATGAAAGGAAGATGGGCTTAAGCATGTAGAATTGCTTTATTTGCATTCTTCTATTGCCTTGGATGCCGCATCGCTGAAAGAAGTTAATATCTCTGATTTGGCCTCTGGAATGGCAGGCCCTGAAAATCAAGCATGCTTATTACAGCAGACAAATAATCTATTCCAATGGAGTCCCTGCATCTATTGATTCATTTGGAAATGCTGCAGACTTGTAGCAAAAAGCTTTTTGGAACCTGTGGCTGGCCATGGGGGTGGGCTTTGAGCAAAGAAGAACATTTTGCAACTGGTGAGCTCTCCTGACAAAGCCATTGTTATCTGCTTTTCTCAGTGCTTCTGAATATCACCCTAACCCCACCAGCCACTTGCTTTTAATATTTCTCTTTTCCTCTTACTCTACTCTTGGCATTAGTCTCCTGCAGGCTCCTCACACGGTGAGAGCCATTGGTGTCAGCAGAGTGATCACGTCAACACAGGATTCCTGTTTGTTCTAAGAACAGCGCAAAACTCCTCTGTTCATCTTGTATCTCACAGAATTCACTACACAACAAGGTTGCTTACTCAGATATCCCCCAGTCCACTTTCCTGATTCAGCCCCATCCTCAAGCAATGCCACTAACACCTCTCCCAGTTTACACAGTGAGAAGCTGGAAAGCGCTGGTCTCTGTGGTACTGGTATGAGTTTGTTCCTTGAATTCTGATTCTCCAAAAGGGGCTTCTTATCATATTGACAATGTGATGTACCAACATTTCTGCTGTTGGCTGATCTTAGTGATGGACCTTGCCTTAATTTTAACCACAGATTGAGTTTCTACTCTTGGAGCAGGGAGTCCTTAGTGAAGTAAACGTTCAGTACTTTGAGCTGACCATGAATCATATCTCTGTTTTAAAGAATAGCAGTTGGAGGCAGGAGTCATTTTTTAAAAGTGCCCAAAATGACACTGGCAAATTATGGCACTGGCAGAACCGGCACCCAGCAGCTCAGTTGTTGTCATTTTAGTCCCTCAATGGAGCTTTAGCAGAATTAGTCTAAATGAGGGCCAGATTAGCTCCCGACCCTCTGAAACCCAACTGTGGGTTTGAGGTCATCTTTCTATCTTCCAATACATTGCAGCAACAAAAAAAAGCATGCCTGAAAGCTCTGACCTAAGTGAATTTCATTGTTCTTTTCTTTCTGAATTACTTCATAGATGAATTCAGTCCCTTTTTACTTTTTTGTAAAACAATCCTTTTCATAGACACCACAGTCAAAAATGCTTTAGAATCTCTGAATAAAAGAATGTCCATATCTTTTTGTGTCTGGTTTTACATTAGATAGGTGCACAGGTTAAAAGTTAAACAGGAAGCAGGAAAATCTAGTCAGGAGGTACAATAACCAGAAGCAAGTATCTCAGCTCAGGTGGAATAATTACCAGGCAATCAGGGAAGATGCTCTCCTTCTTTTCAGTCAAGAACTTTGATACCCAAAACCATGTTAAAACCCCCAGCCTGTCAGTGAATTGAGGCTAAGTGTCTACATTTCAAGAAAAGGAGCCCATAATTTAACTTCTAAATCTGATGACATTTCTTTCAGGAAACTTTCATTGGCCTTCATGTTTCAGCACCTTTGGACTGACACACTTTTAACTTCTATTTGCTATCCAGCCCCATAAACCATGAGGGGTTGATTATTTTAATATTGTAATGTTTCAGAAAGCTTTGCAAAAGTAGCTGAGTACATTTCCCATTTGGGGCAGTTGGCAAAAGGGAGAAGGAACCAGCAGCATAAACCAGGGTTTTTCTTTGCTAAACATGACTGTTAGAGGTGATCTCTGAGAAAGCCCATTACCTTCTCCATTATATGCATTTTGTAAAATTTTCCACATGGTTAGTGTTGAATTGGAGCAATCACCATTTTAGCATCCTGGCTCTTTCAGAGGTAGACATATAAAGAATGAGAAAAGAGAAATGTGTGCAAAGCTTTCGAGTAGAAATACCTGTTTGACTTCCACCACTGCCCTTCTTCACCTTAGTCCCATTTCTTTTGGAAACTAAGTCGAGAAGGGAAGTAGAGCTATTTGTTTGATTTTTGACTGGTAAAGTAAAAAATTATAGCTGATTTAATTTTTTCTGAATTAAAGGTGTACTGAAATTACAAATTTTCACCAAGGGGTGAAATATTACTGTCCTGTAAATACTAAATTGGCCTGTGGCAGAAAGGAAATCAAATGTAAACTTTTTTTCTAAACAGCTTATTGCCTATGAAGTACAGTCACACAGTTTCCTATTTCAGCCATTTTCCTAATTGTAGTTCCTAATTATTTGGGGTCATTATGGATCTTCCATCTTCCAAAGGTCAAAGATACTAATTCTCTTCATGAATAATTTATTCAAAAATTGATTGAGTAATGAGTGAAATAGCAGAATACATTTTTCACTGGAAAATATTAAACTATATAGTGATATAATCATAAAATAAAAATATATGGAAGAAAAATTGTTCTAAAAAGAAGTAATTGCAGCAAGTAACTCAGTCAGCTGTAAGACTGGATTTTTTTTGTCTTCATGAATTTCATGCTTGGAGTATACTTTATACTCTGAAACTGTAGTGTTATATACTTATTTCTGTAGTTAAATGGTAAGAAATTAGGTTGTACCTTTATTTGCACATTGTTCTTAGCAGTTTGAGCAGTTTAGAAAAATTTGTCTCTGTTTATATTATCACTTTTTTCATTGAAAGTTTATATAGATCAGGTGTCCTAACTGCTCACTCTGTTACCTTGTTGTGCTGTATACCACAGACACATCTGATGAAAGGCAGCTCTTGTCCAGATAATCTCAGTTTAAATCAGCAACATAAATAATGTACAGCAGAAGTGCAGGGAACTGCAATTACCTGCCTGAGTGATAGATACTACAGTAGAAACAGGAATCCTATTTTCTTGTCTACTGCTTTACTCCAATGGGCTGGGCAGTGCTTGTTGCCTGAACATTTTGAAAAAAATTACAGTTAACACAGCTTGATCAGATGTTTGTTTAATATTTCAAAAATTTTTGAATAAGTTATCTCAAACTTCCAATAAGATTTATTCAAAGACATCTGAGTTTCTGTTAAATTCCTTTTGATGCACCAAACTTTTTAGACAAAGTCTTTAATTTTCAATAAATCATTCCTTAACACTGTGTTTCCAAAAGCAGTGAAGAAAACCAATGCATACTTTTGATTAATCTTGATTTTCAATTATAAAATATCAAGTAGTAAAGTAAATTCTAAAATAAAATTTGGAGTTTGATATTTTTGACAATCTCCTGGTTTTTGAAGGCTGTGTAGGACTGCTCAGAGAACTGAAAAAAAAAAAAAATAGAAGCATTTGACAGTGATTTGATGTCTGAATCATTTGTTTAGCACCGCAAAATACAGTCATGCTCCTTTGCACTTGCTTCATTTCTCTCATAGGAAGTATCAGAGCCTGGAACAATGGGACTCTGCCAAACATATGATGGCACTACAGATTGTTATTCCCTTTCTACACCGAAAGGGAAAAATTTACAGGGACGGACTGTGCCTGGTGCCAGCTGTTACTGAATGCAGGCAAAGGGGCAACACTTGCAGTCTCCTGGAGATGCTCAAATTCCTACAAACAACATTCATTTATGCCTTTTTCCCCCCCTCCTTTTATCATATCCATAATACTTTTAAATATTTGCCTATGCTATTTTATTTATATATCTGGTTGCATCTTATTAAATTATCCTCACATTGCATAATCTTGTAGTATACTGGTTTAACACTATAAATACCCTGCAGCTGTAGCAAATATCTTTCCCCTGTCTTTCAGAAATTCTTTAGGTGGTGTTGGCCAACTTATGTTCACAGTTTGAGTTTCTTTTCTAGTTTCTTTTAATACAGAATTATTGAATTCACAAGACAAAATAATAGCATAAAAGTTAAAGCTTAAATTCATTATTTGGAGACCAAACCCTGTCCACCAACCTATGTATCCATGTGCCCCAGTTTTTCTTGTTGGCGTTTTCCCATCTTGGAAATGAGACTCGAGATAATTTTAGTAAGGAGGTAATACAAAAGTGGATCTTTATTGAAGGCTTTCAGGGGCAGTTATGGAAAGATGTCCACAAAAAACCCAGCCACACGGGGTGAATACGGTTTTTATATATTTAGCAAATGAGCATAATTGACACAAAGCACCAATTAGGAGGACAAGTGGTGATGGATTTCCCTCCAGGTCAAGCCCCTTGTCTGGAGTCCCCCTTCAGCACTGGCTGTACTTTGTCCAGGAATGTTTCTTGAAGAGCTGTCCTCAGCCTTGGCTCCCAGGAAGAGCCAAGACAGGACAGGCGCCTTGTACCCCCTGGGGCCTGGTGCTCTGCAGTTTGGTTTGTCTTTTTGCCTAGGGAAAGGCCATGGAAAAGTACTGACAAAACTAGCCACTAACACAATAGGCTACAGAACTACAAATACATGTGTGAAGGACACAGAGAACATAGGAAAAAAGGCAAAAACCAAATGGCATCGCTCTGATACATCTTATGACAAATATCATTGTGAGAAAGGCTGGCACTCAGAAGATTCATTTAGGAGACTGTTTCATGTGACAAAATGCTGGAGGCTGAACGCCACTTCTTCTTTCAATTGTATAATACATTTTAAGGTCTGAAATATTCTCTCCAGTCTGAATTATATTTGTTTCCTTAGTCACTGTTCTGGTACATAGACTGTAGAATTTGGGCTAATGCTTTACAAAGTGTCTATCATTCTCAGGTTAAATATCAATAAATAACAGCCTATTTCTATGCTAAAAAAAACCCCTTCTGCCAAGTTTACAGCCATGGTAAATTCAATTTTATTTGGTAACATAATAGCTACTTCTTATGAAGGGTTGTTTCACCCATAAACATCTGCTTTTAATCTGCCTTTGCACTATGATTGCTTAAAAGATACCATCATTTTTTTACTTAGAATTATCTATTAGAGCTGTTCAGATTTTATCAAATTTGTTAATATTGTGTAGATTTTCCTTTTGCTACTGAGAAAAAGTTTAATTTAGAGCACTGATATACAACACTTAATGAAATAACTTAAACCCCTATTTTTATTTCCTCAATTTTGCAACTTGTTTTAGTTTACCTGTAAAATAATCAGTGGTATCAAGTAATATAGTGAACCTCAGGATATGTCTGTTTGCTATTCTTGAAATTCTATGACTCACTAAACTGAAGGCAACATTAAAGCCAAAAGATCAGTTTTACTGAGAGCTGGTTCATATTGCATATCGAAATGATATGCTTTAATGGGTGTCTCTTCCCCTCAATCTCTAGTAAAATGCTGTCTTTGAAAGCTGGTATTGTTACTGGCAGCGTTCTGTGATACAAAACTCGATGTACTGCTTTCCACCCAGTGGGCTTTGCAGACTGTAGCTGCTATTGCAAGGAGTGTTCAAATGCTTATTATTATGCAAAAACTTGTATCATTCTCAGGACAGTGTATTCACCGAATTAATGATGTCATTGTTGCTGGTTTTCTGTAATTTGAAGACAACAACCCCATTTGTAAGGGTGATGTAGAATCTACATGTGAATAGGTGGTGGGGTTAGAGATGACCTTTCTATCTGTGAGTTCCTGAATATGGATTAAGGAGGTCAGGCATTAATGCCATTCTGCTAACAAATGAGCGATTTTATGCAATTCATTTGGGTCCCAGAGCACCAACTCCTGCATATATTAGTTTCAATATGCAAAATGTATTATTGTTCATCACTTCCAGTAACTGCTGGGAAAAGAATTCTTCATACTTCTGCTGTTTGCTATGCTGAAAGATTTAGTCAGTGGCTTACGTGAATCAGCTTCCAGAAAGATATGAGCTCACAGAAGCACAATTCTGGGACGATTCTGCTTTCTGGTGATAATTTGTCTTAGATTACCTTGATTGTCTTCTACCAATGACTGATTTTCCTTTAGAAATAGCTTGTGCAAACACCTTTCCTTCTAATGGAAGTGTTTGTATAGCAAATATATCTTTCTTGAGTTGTGATGTATTTCTATGTCCACCTCTATAGAGACTCTCTGAAATAGTTTTTAAATACAGAAGTTCCAAGGTGTATTGAATAAAATTCAAGGAGCTTGGATTAAATCTTTTTTCCTATCTTCTTGATAGCAGAGATATAGTCCCAATTTAAGGATTTTAACCAAAAGGTAGTATGATGGTTCCAGTACCACCTTCTTTTGGACCAGTTCCAATTTCAATCTCATTTTCTGAGAATGCCCAGTGAGGCTGTGAATATGATCAAGGCCTCTCTCTAGTTCCTTTTCCCATCAATGTATAGGATTCAACCTGCTGTGTCAGCCCTGCAGGCAAAGATATACCTACAGCTTGCTCTAGGGAGGTTAAGGCAATTGATTTTTCATCTTTCAACTACAGACTCAGAGTTTTAGAAGTCTGGTTTAATTTTAAAGTTGTTTGTTTTTGTTTTTGTTTTTGTTTTTGTTTTTGTTTTTTAAGAAACAAAACTCAACTCTGCCTTTACTTATTTGTCATGTCCTTCATCTGTAGGATTCAATCATCTCACAGCTTAGTCCCTGCACAAAGGGATCAGGTGAATTCTATTCACTGAAGAGCAAAGACACCTGGATTAGTTCCCTGCTGATAAGGCTTAAGGAACTGAACTGTGCTGAATAGAGTTCTTTCAGCTCTAAGTTTCTGTATTTTATATCCTAGTTTATTAATGAAGCTGATTGCATCATTTCATAACTCTAATTGGTTGTGACTCTCTAGACAACATTGAAATACAGGAAATTTGTTTTAGACATATGACACTTTTTACTGGAAAGGTGATTGAGCATTTGAGAGATTATGGAGTTTATATCCTTGGAGATACTCTAAACCCAAGAAGACAAGCTGCTGAGGAACCTGGTCTAGGTGACCTTGCTTGAGCATGGGGTTTTGGATCAGATCACCTCGAGAAGTCCCTTACATCCTCAGCTATTCCATGATTAAATTAACTGTTTTCAGCTTCCAAAAGACAGGATAGCATCCTGATTCCTTCAGCGAAGTATGCCTCAAATGTGAATCAGATCCCTGATGTAAGGCAGCCTTTGCACTCCCTGTGGCTAAATGTGTTCTCATTATCTTTGTATCATTTTAGCCATGGAGGAAAGGCACTCTTTCAGTTTGAGCCATACTAGCAAATATCTGGGATGGGGGAATGCTTTTTCCAAGGCAAATGTGCAATCATTCTTTTAGTCATCACTGAAAAGTTGAATTCAAGATATATAAAAGAGTTAGAAATACACAAATCTGTTATTTACTTTATGGCATAACATTGGTAAATACCACTGAAAAGATTGCGTGTGTCCAATGACATTTGCAGTGGAATTAAAAACTCCAGAAAACAAGCTTGTGCAGGGAGAGATGGCTGGGAAATGTCTGTCTCTGGTTTAACACAGTGCTGCCAGTCAGAGATGGGTAAGGAATGTCTTATCAATACAGCAAGGCTAACAAAAGAGGTAGCAAACTGGCACTAGAAAAAATAGATACAGAAAAGGGTATGAGCGATGATTAAGCAACAGAGAAGAGAGAAACTGAAAGATTGGTGTGACCTGGGGCTGCTGAGTTCCTGGTTTCAAACACAAAGCAAATCCAAGCATAAGCTCTGCTTGCTGTAAAGAGCCCAGGCCCACTTTCTACACATTAGAGGTTCTCTAATACATAGCAAAAAGTGACCTTTAAACTACCTTGACAGATAGCAGCTGACTAGAAAATTACAGTCATTAACAGGATATCGAGAGAGCAGACTATTGTAAAAAATGATACTAAAAGGCAGATGTTAACAATTTGCAACCCCAGAAGACAGCTGCAATAAAACCCTACATTTCTAGTGGTCTGAAAAAATTGTTATTGAGATTCAGCATACACAAAAATAAAAGGTGCACATATTTTTTCCAACATCTCTAGAGCCAAGTTTTATATGAACAAAATGTAGAGAATATTCCAATTGTTTAAATAAAAATTTGTTGGAAAATTCAATTACTTGATGGAATTGAAAATGAAGATTCTAAACGAAATTGGTTTACTCTTGTCCAGTCCAGGTATTTTTTAGTTGAAAAACCTATTAGGGAAAAAGAAGGGACAAAATACGGTAGAAACAATGCCTTTAGTATTTCTTTCTTTCTAAATTATTTTTGACCAAAATAAAAAGAAAAAATAAAAAAAAACAATTTAAGCCTTTCCTTCTGAATTTCCATAGCAATACAAACAGCAGTTTCTTTATGAGCAAAATTTGAGAGACTAATGAGGCTAAATTTGGAGATTTTTGCACCGTGCATGTACTCAGGGGAATCATATCAGAACATATTTATATGAGTCTGTTTATTCCCTCAGAAAAGAACTTGTTTAGCATTTCTTTTCAATATTAATTAATGTCACTTGATGGAGCGGTTGGAAATACACACCTAGGCAATACTGAAAGGTGTGATGCCATAATCTTGTTAGTCACTGCCCCATCAACGGTGACATTTCAAATGGAACTGGAATTTCCAGGTGGTCAGTGAATTTCCCAGGAATAATGCATGGTCAGCAGCAATAATTACATGAGGCAGCACCACAGAGTTTTGTTTCAATGCCACCATACTTGACTGATTCACACCCTTGTGACACACTTCTGCCAAGAAGATGATAATAATTTGGATGGAATTCAGAGAAAGCCCCATGATGGGGGAAATAAGAGTAACATATGAGAAGAAAACCTGATGGAAATTACAAATGGAAAATGATAAATATGCTATAAAAAGAAATCATAAAACTTATCTGTAGAATGAAAAGTGCAGAATAATATTTCCTCCCCGAAAAGGAATGGAAGTCCTAAATTCTACATTTAGTTTAGCCAAGTGTATTTCAGTGTAAAAGACAATCTGCATATGCAGAGAATGATATTTAGTAAACTAACTAGTTTTTTTTTTCTTTTACTAGGTATGACTTCATTCAGTAATTTTTTCACAATTTACTCAAAATACATATCAAAGTCATAAATTCTCTTCAAATGTAGAACTTTTTAAACACAGTGTTATGATTCATTGATATGAAAGATTTTGCTTAAATAATAGAATTGGTTTTGTTAAAAAGTTTATTTTCATACAAATCAAAGCCATATTTTTTCTTTCTTTTTCATCTGGGACATCCCAATGTCTGCAAATCTTCTTGAGTAGAAGCCTCTCGTCCAGATGTTTCTGGAATGCATCCATTCTCTCTTCTTCTTTCCTTTTTTTAATCACTAATTGCTCTATCTTTTGAGGTGGATGGTTAAAAGTTAAGTGTTTGGGGAATGTGACTGTGAGGCCATGTAAAATTAAGGCCAGCAAGGGCACAAGAGGGACCATAACTCATGAGTGTTTCTGATCACTGACCCTGAACTTGCCTTACAGTCTGTCACATAATTATGACAGACTGAAAAGAATTACAATGAAATATGCTTTGGGGGAGTGGCAGGCTTCCCCTCCTGTCTTAACAGAGACCTCTGGAAACACAGTGTGCTTTCTTTGGAGCTCTCATTCTTCAGGTATTAAATTTGAAACATTTGAAATTTGGGCATCTATCCCATTCATCGTCTCACTCTGTTTAAGAATTCCTGAAGTTTCCTTTTCTCTCCCTAACTGGATCAAGCAAACTGTAATTTACTGATGAGTTAATAACTTTGTCCATGTCTTTTATAAACCATATGATGACTTGATTCTTGCCAAATTCTCATTTGCTTGGACTTGAGGTTTCTTTGACTGCAGCATCCATCGTAAAGAGTTTTCTGCAAAAGATAAGGTTACACCTTTGGTGCAGGGCAATGGCAGCTTCTCTCTGGCTCTGCTACCACAGCAGCTTTGCTTCCAATGATGTGTTTACATAAAACTAAACTATGTCACAGCCCTCATAATGTCTGCAAACTGTTGGATTGTTACACCAATACTGACCAAGATGAAAACAAAAGACAGAAAATTTAAAGGTGGTAATTTCTTCCTAGAGAAAACTTAGTGAAGGGCTTATAAAGGATAATAGAGAGGATCTGTTGGTTTCACACTGATTTACACTCCCTACCTCTGCATGGACTGAGCGGGAAGAGCTTCTTGGGTTGAAATAATTTGCTGTCAATTCCTGGTTTTACTACCATTAGTCAGTCTTTTTTGATGAAGATTAAATTTTGCCAACTTTATGTCAGGAAACTTCCGGCTTTTCATTAAAAAATGGACTTACAGGCCTACATGAGCAAAGAGTAGAAAATATTGTCCCACTTTTTTACCTACTGAGACACATTGGGAGGCAATAAATGTCAGAGATTCCTACTGCCTTTTCTGAAAGTTGGGGGAAAAAATCTGGATATTTTTGTGAGCAACAATCAGGCAGATGAATGAAAATGGATTGAACAAACCAGCTCTTTTCCTAAGAAGTGAAGTTTCAGTTGTCTTTTTATATTTCTAATATTATTTTTAACACTATTTTATCATACATCTTAAACACATTGAATGCAAATTCATTCTGAGCCCTACATACACTTTTCACATTAAAGAAAGTCAAGAAGGATTCTTTTCAATCCTTACATTTTTTCCTTTCTGTTTCATTTCCTTCCCAAAATATTTTAAATTACAGGCTTACTGAAACTGGACTTGTACCAGGTTCTTTTCTAATAATATTTTAATATTATTTTTAGTAATTATTTTTAAATAATAATACTTTTTTTTTTTTACAAATAAATTTATTTCTGCCCTGCAAGCAGTTTCCATCAATTTTGTGTGCTTTTGGTTTACTGTTGAATTGCTGTCATATTTTAAAAAAGAACCAGTAGACTTGAGAGGATGATATTATATTCATAAAGAATAAAAGTAGTTCAAAAGCGTAGAGTTTTTGTAATGCAAGCATAAGATATTCCACAAGGTCCTTTTTCTCACCCAATTCCAGATCTAGAACTAGGAGCCTTTAGGGAGTTGGAGGTCTCCTGGAAGCCCCTGGTTTCCCAGGAACTGGCTCTCATGTATGTCAGCAATCCTCAGCCTGCCCCTCTGTCAATTTACTCTTCATGTTTGCAAGTGGAAATGAGATCCTGTAACTAAACAGAACTAAACTGGTAGAAGGTTCCAGCTGGTTTCAGTTACTTGTGCAGTTTTCTTGGGTGCAGGTTTTTTATGCTTTTCATCATTTTTTTGTGCTTGATCTAAGTGTGATTGAAGGTCAGTACAAAAAAGTCTGAGTGACTTAGAGCATGACTTGCATTTGAAAGCCAGAGGGACCTGTGCCCTTAAATCAGTTACAGGTGTCTGGGAGTCCCACTGAAGCTACAAACAGTCCTCTAACTTCACAAGGAATTAAACGTGCCCTGAGTTCCACAGATAAACTTCACAGTGAGAATTAATTCTACAGTCAGGTTTTGTCTGTAGCTGGGTTAGGCAGAGTGGTAGAATGGCACTGAGAGGTGTGAGCATACCTTTTTTATAGGTTTATGCTACTTCTATTCCCACAGCAACAGTGTAGGCCTCATTCATATTAGTTAACTTTTTATTTTGAAACCTTATGGCTATTTGAATAATAACTTAGAAAACAGAATTAATTCATTAATTATTTGCGAAGTTCTCTAAAGGGTTGTTTAGGTTTTGATTTGACACGTCATGGAGGCAAAGAAGCTCTGTATAACCATAAATTTACAATAATATTAATCATGAGGTTATTTTGTCTCAGGAGTACTTTTTGGGGGAAATTCTAAGACTAAAGCTGGCATGAAATCTGGAGGAAAAAAGCTTTTCCCTTACCCTCATGTTCATTTTTTCTAATAACCTCTTTTCAGTTGCTACACCAAGTTTACCACCCCGGTATTTGTCTGAATTAGGTGTATGGACAGAACCTAAGAACAAACCACCCCCAACCCCCCCCCCCCCCAAAAAAAAAAAAATCTGAGGATATTCAATGCTACGGTGAAACTGCACAGGCTGAGTCATAGAGCTCTACCAAATCCTCCCATTTGATTCCTACATATAGTAAAGTCAAAGGGCAAATTTTCCACTGGAATGTGTTGAATCAATTAACATTTATGATGGAAAGCAGGCACACAGGGCACTTGGTTACCTTCCAGACATTTGCAGTGGGCAAACTGCCCAGGCCAGCTTGCCGTGCACTGAGGGCTTTGATCCCCCATTGGAAAACCCCAAAGGTTCTTCCTGAGTGCCTCAAATTCCAGCCTCGTGCCTGTGCCTTATTCCAGCCTGAGAATTGACATTCTTATTGGTCACTTGGAATGAAGTGAAGAGCAAGTACAGTTTTTATTGCAAAACTCTATGTAAGTATATAAAGTTTTGCATTATGAAATCCCTGTAGAGCTACCTGTGGTGGAAGCAGGAAATTTCTTGTTACACACTGTATGTAAATATAGACCGTATATCTATATAGAGACATTAAGGTAAATTTTTAATTTTACATGTTTAATACTATGTTTATGGGGTTCCTTACATACATTTAAAATATATATTTGATAGATAAATTTCTACAAAACTAGAAATTCCATTTATCAGGTAGGTCACCTAACTGACAGTTTTATGATACATACAAAACCAAATTGAATGCCAGTTGTTACACAAATAGTGACCAATAAAAATACAGTACATAAAACAATATAATTATACAAATTATACAATAATACAAATAAATAAGATACAGTTTACTGATTAGAATATGGATTTCACAAACAGCAGATAATTAATAAATTAAGAGAATTAAAATGTGGATTTCTACTAGATTTATAAAAGTGAGAAACAAATAATATCTTGCAGTTAAAGCATTAACATCCAACTCAGTAAAGTGAAGAGGGAAAAATTTAACCTTGCTGAAATGACACAGTTAAACTGTGCCTAAAAAAATTACATTTCCATTCTGAAAAGCCTGGTAACAGATCAGCACATGTGGATACAGGGCTATCAATGCACAGCTTCTCTACAAAAATACTTTGCAAAATGGCTACATTTAGATTTGTTTGCAGCTTTTTTAATATCTGTTCTGCCTTCTGTACATATCCTATCAATAAATGAAATCAAATTATATATTTGCAAAACACACAGGGTTTCTCAGTGTACTGAAAATTTGCAGTGTTCCTATGCATACAGTTGTTGGGATTTAAAGAAATAGGCAGTTCCACACAAATTACTCAGACACAAAAGGGTATTAAAATAAAACAAGGTATAACTTGTTGCAAGGACTTAAAGCTGAATTCCACATCCTTACCAGAGTGGGAAGATATTAAAGCACTGAAGATTTATGGCATGGCTTTTACTGCTGTGCAGTTGTAGATTTATTGCAGACATACAAGTTTGAATGCTTGCTGGTGCACAAATATCTTCCATTTGGATTTTAGTCATAAATGGAGGGGTTTAAAAAGTGAGAGTCTGTAAGAAAGACAGAGAATGATGCAGCCAGAGCCCTAAACAATGTCTAGGGAATCTTGGAATGTCAGACCTGTCTAATTTCATGGCTATGAAACCCTTGAAGATGCACGAATTGGAAATTTAGCAGCATCTATTGCAACAGTGAAAGTGCATTCTTGTCTTAAATTCACAGCTCTCAAAGCAGTGTTTTCCCCAGGTTAGTGGCTGCTGTTCACTCTGCAGGTAAGGCACTATGGCACTTAAATCACCTGACCTCTCTCCGCTTCAATTCATTAAAACTAATAAAATACTTTATTTCTGAATGCATATTTGTGCCAAAGATCAGGGATCTTGACTGAGGTTTGTAGTCTGCCTGCAGAAGTATGATATATCTAGCAGTAATGGTGCATTTGATTATTGGTGGAAATTAAATTTGTTGGATGATCTTTCTTACAAAGGACAGAAAAAGATTGGGTTGAATTAAGTTAAAAAAATTTGTTCTTTAACTCATAATGGCTCAAAGTTGTCTGTATTCCTGAGTACTTGATCATGATGCTCAAGAAATCCAGAGAATTATTGGACATTCTGAACTAAAGTTCTACCTTCCTCTCAGCTCATGCTTTCCTTCACGATCTGACATGAAGCCCCCGGATTATCACTTCCATGGCACAAGCAAAGTTGGGAGAGTCTCCTTTCACCCCTCTCCTAGGTAGTTCTATTTTCCTGGGTAGTGCTGTTTGCAGTGTTGTTTTTACAATTTGATAGTGTTCACCTCATAAGGAAATAAATCTTTAACTAAATGAGGCATGGAAAGAAACAATTAAAACAAAATAGTTATTGTCTACTTGATAAAACTCTGGTTAAATTCAACTGCCTAAGAGAATGTGTCTGTACAAAGGCCTTGTCCAAAAAATAAACCATCTTAAACATCCTTTGGCTGATAAAATCTTTGAGAGTAATTCAATTTAACTGAGTCTCAGACCTTTCCCCATATTTATGTACCCACTGATCAAAAGCAGTGAAACTAAAAATTCTGTATGGAGCCAGGACTTGGGAGACTTAAGGGAAATTTTTTCTGTGTAGAGTCTTTTTAGGAATTTCTGAGCATTTTCTATGGGTTCCTCAGTGTAGAACTTTTCTAGGTATTTGTGATTTCCAAGAACTTCTCTCTGTTTTCTAGAAATTCTATCTAATATTTTTCTAGGTATCTCCTACTCCTTTTCAGGGATTTGTCATTTCAGAACATTTTTTGGAAATGTGCCTTGCTTTCTCTTTGAATTTCCATGTACTTTTGAGGGTTTTTTTCTGTCCACAACATTTCTGGAAGCTTCCCACTGCTTTCTAGCAGTCCCAAATTCCAGAACACTTTAAAAGTCATTGAATGGTTTTTAGGAAGTTCACCGTGCTTTCTAAAATCTCAATAAGCTAAAATTTTACACGGAGTTCAATAAACAACTTAGGAATTTCAGTGCATTTTTGAGGAATTTCTCATTGTGTCTGAGGCTTTTAAAGCTGTTTCTTTGGACTACTTCTGTTCAGAACCATTCTGAAGTTACTTGGTAGTTTCTAAGATTTGTGTGTTATGCGTATTCTCTAAGAATCCCATGACCTAGAATTTTTCTAGGAAATTCAAACAATTTCTAGGCATTTGCCCACCGTGTTCCCTTCAACAAATCCTTCTGTTTGGAAACTTTCTGGAATTTTGCATTCTTGAACCATACTAGGAACTGAAAAATGATCTGCAGAGATATATTTACAAAATCATCTGTGACTGGGTGAAAAGAACCAGCCTTAAAAAAAAATGGTAGTGAATTACAGTGGAAATGTAAGTCATGGAATTTTCAGCTGTGCTAGTTATAAAATCTACCTGCCAAATCTATATTGTTGGGAGCCAAGCTTGGGATCAAAGATTAAATTAATACCTCAGCACAACAAGGCCATGGAATGCCATACTTTGTAACAGCTCAGTATGATTTCTAGTTGATGCAATTTTAACAATCAGACTCAGGATCACCGTTTTTGAATAATTTTCATGTCTGACATGGCAGAGAGACCTACAGCCATTCAATTCTCCTGCTGGCTCTAAATTAATTAAATAAGTTGTATGTAAGTAAAATAACATTAATTTATTTCCTGGATATTTTTTATCTTTTTCATAGCCTATAGGTTGCACCAGGGGAGATTCAGGTTAGACAGCAGGAGGAATTTATTCATGGAAATTGTTCTTAAACGTTGGAATGGGCTGTCCAGGGAGGTGGTGGAGTCACCATCTCTGGAGGTGTTCAAGAGACAGCTGCACGTGCCACTCAGTGCCATGGTCTGGTTGGCAAGGTCGTGATCAGTCGAAGGTTGGAGTTGATGATCTTTGGGGTCTTTTCCAACCTAAATGATTCAGTGATTCTGCGAATCACTGTGTGATATATTTTATGTTTATGAAGGGATTTTACCCTCTTTCTTCATTCTTTGTCTTGTGCCCAGAGAGAATTTCTGAATTTATAGACACAAGCATGAACTTTGCCAAGTGACCATCTACCTGCTTAAGCCGAACACCATTCCTTTCAAAATTCAGCAGAACTAATTCCTTACTGCAAAGACTACTTCACACTTCTAGAGCATTCTTTGCCTGCAGAACCTGCAAGTGCTTTATAAATTACAGCTTTGCAAATCCAGAGTACCGAATAACTCTTGGATATGACCCTCACTTCCCGCTTCAGTGAGTGTGGTTTTAGGGGCTCTGCAAACACCAGCAGCCATGCAAATGTATGTGCTCACATAGGATCCGGTGCCAATTCCTATCAAGGCTCTTGTAGCAGAGATTCAGCACCTTCCAGGACTGAGTGTGTTCCGTGCTACTCGTGGAGAGGGTTAGAAACATTCTCTTGTACCTCTAGGCACAAGTCCCTGGGCATTAAGTACGAGTGTATCTGAAAAGATCACATTAGAAGCAAAGCACAACTGAGGGGTAAATGCCCTAGATCTCAGTTCTGCTGCCCTGTGAATAAATGTGCTGATTGCCCCAGCTATTTAAATTAGTATTATGCAGGGGAAACAGAGGAAGGTAGTAAGTTTTCCTCACAGAGAACTTCAGCTATGGAGTGATCTTGGATCTCGTCAGCTTGGTTGTGTAGGTAGAAATTGGTGCAATAGTTGAGAGGTGATACTACCTGTCTGTAGGGCCTCTTGAATTGGTTCATTCCAGCCGTTGGGTGTCTGCCAGAAAATATTCCCTAGCAGCACAAATCACTGCTATTTTTTGTGTGTAGCACACTGCTTTGTCTCCACTTGAACAGTCGAGGCCTTTCAGTGTTAACAGTTTTGTCCCAGTCAACTAGAAAGGATCACTACTATATATTCCTTACAATATCTTTCTAGAAGTCAAATAAAATAATGTTATTACTGGAAACTAAAAAGGCTTGTAAGTAGCAGTGCTTTAAAATACAATAGTTCAGACTCGTCTGAGATTTCATGGGTTCTGTAATAATGCAGCTGTTTTCCTCAGGGTGTTCTCACAAATTCATAAAAAAGTCTATTTGTTATGAGCATTCTGAAACCCCAAGGAAAGCAGCTGTGTTTTTGACAAACTGGGCTGCATTTTCAACACCTCTAGCAAAAGAGACATTTATAGAGGAATTTTATGCCTTATATATCCATGAGCAACATATTTTTTAACACTAACAACATACAGTGCTCTTAGCAGAAGATTACGCAGCAAAGCAGCCAAACTGAACATTGAGTTGAGCCACAATATGAAATTAAAGCCCTGACCTCCAGCAGAAGACTTACCCTAAACTTAAAATATGCCACCCAGAGTGAACTTAAAGGCCACTAGGGAAATCACGGAATGATATAAGCGTGTTAGATGTGAACTTTCCAGCTTTTTAAATCCTTTTCCTTTTTTTCTTTGCTTTTAATCTGTTCCTGAAGCTGTAGAAGTGTAAAGAATGAGTGACGTTGTTAGGGGATCATGGTGAATGCGCTTACCACAATAGTAATGAAATATGAAGTCTGGACAAGATAGGAACTTTGTTTCCTGTGTATCCCATTCCTGCACAGGTTTATTTTCTTTTTTTTTCCTCTAGTAGTCCAAAAGTTATTAGAGACCCAAACATAATAATTGTTGCTTTCAGATTTGTACAAGTTTCATAGAAGTTTTAGTCTGTACCTATTTTTATACCATATAATTTTCTCTACATCTGCTCAACCATATTCAGTCCTTCCTGGTTTTCATTCCTTCATGTTTTACAGACCCATTCTTTATGTACTAAACTCATATTTCTTTAGTATTTTTCAACAGTATGTATTTTATTACTGGAGTTTACCCATTTTATTTCAGTTTAATTTTTTTCAGTTCTCAAATTAATTTTCCCACTTAGACAATCCATCTGAAGTGTCTTTAATTCACTTTCCTCAGTCTACTCTTCTTCCCCATATTTTCATATTAGTATGGAAGTTACTCAGAGAAATGTATTGTCATTTCCTCTTGAAACATCTGTACCTCTAGATGTCACTAAATTTTCCAGGTGAGTTGTGGCTAATCCATTTCCTTTTATTGTCATCCTTTTAATGCCTCGTTCTTTGATCCTGGTCTCCCAAGATATGCTTTCTCCTTGTCCCTTTCTTTGATCTTTATCTCTTTCTTTTATTGTACTCAACTTTCTGAGTTCCATCTGAGTTACATCTCCTTTTCACTTTCCTTCATCTTGCACTTGCCACTCCATTGCAAGCCTCCATCCATCAACTCCATGCTTCAACTCTGCTTTTTTGGCCTGTCGCAGAGCCCTTATCTGGTAGGTCTTTTGATCCCAGTCTATAGGCTGTTTAATTTCATTTCATACATCATTCTTCTTTCTTAGGTGTCTTAGTTTCACATGCAAATTAATTGTATTATTCCCTTATATCTAGCTGCTCTGATTTCACTTTTTAGTTGCTCTTAGCCTCAGTCATTTGTGTCAGTCCAGGTTCTATTCTCACATTCCTGATTGACATAAGTGAACCACACTGATTTTTCTCATTAGATGATAAACAAGTCTACTTCCTTTATATTTGTTCAAAAGACATGATCATTCCCTAAGCAGTTATTTTACACATTTTAATTTCACTTTATGAACAATGTTACCATTAAATGTTAACCCTCAGGAACCAAAATTACATTTCCATTGCTGTTTATTAAGCTTATCAATTCCTGAATTTAGAATGTGTGTATGAAAATTGGAAAGTAAGACATTTTGTAATTTAATGAGGAAATATGAACATGAATGAGAGAAGTGCTGAGAGTGAGACTCTTACTGGCTGTGTATGAGTGAGCAAAATTCTTGAAGGCACAAGGAGTCTTCAACTTCCAGTTCTAAGCATGGGTCAGAAGTCTGTAATTACATGTAAATTGCCATTTTTAGAGGTGAATCCTAAGGAGTATTGGCACTACTCTATCCTTCCACTTGGTGAAGATTAGAAGATATTCTGGATGAGTTATAAGAATAAGCCTCCTCTGAAAAGTTAAGAAGTCTGAGACAGGCCCATATTTTGGAACTTTTCTTTTTTATTGACAGACATGTGGAAGTCAATGGCAAGACTGAGAGACACCTTAACTGGTTTAAATCAGTGCATATCTGCTTAAGTTCATAAATTTGCAATAACATAAAATATGCTAAATCTAGTCCACTAAATATAGTCCTCACTTTTGAATCAATTCTACTTTCTACTGATGCTTTCTCTTCATTGGCCTCCATTGATTCAGCAGGAATTAAATTTAAAGAATGAGAAAAGAATATATTTCTTAAATTTACATTTGTAAATACTGTCAAATGCTCTTCAATGGAGACCACTGTATAAAGAAAAGACATGAAACTTAAGTGGACATCTTAATTACAGTTTTAAAGCATGAGTTTCACCAATTTATACCTGCTCTTGAAAAGGAGAGGAGTAGGAATATTAAAAACCATAGGGTCAGATGCAGTAAATTAGTGACTTCTGTGAATGGCTGAATGCAAAGCATGATATTAGTGCAGAAATTCCCATGAACTAAGATTTGAATCAGACTTGAAAGGTGTTAAAGGCTACACAGCAGAAAATATTTGCAAGTAAAATCAATGTTTTCCAAAGCATTGTGGATGTGCTTGCAGTTTACTCCTGTGAATCTTGCTAATTTGAGTCTTTGAACTTAATGTTGGAGAGTATGGGGTTCTCAGGTCCAGCTAATCACATTTTGGTATTTTAATAATTACCTAGGCCAGAATCTCTTCACAAGGTAGGGATAGCATAAAACGGTAAATAAAAAGTGAGACTGGAAGAAAGCCAGAGAAGTGTTTGTGGAAAACTACACCAATTTTTATTTTTGGAGTTCTCTGTTTTCTGTTCCCCCTGCCGTGTAAGAAATGGGGAGGACACATAATCTGGAGAGAGAAATAAAAATGACTTTCTGACAGTAGCCACTCACGCTGTCATTATTATTTGTAGATTAAGATTATTCACATTAAGAAGGATGTATATCCCTCTCAGGGGAGTTAGTGGGAGACTGTATAGAAGAGCAAATCCAGACATTTCGAAGATATTATTGACAGTGCTCAGTGCCATCCTTACTTCTCTAAAGAAGTTACCCTCTCAGGATTTCTTCTAGAAGTGGAAAAAAAAGGAGGTGGAGGGAAGCATTATTAATAATTACATATAATGTAATAATGTGTTATTTTATTATGTGATTAATAATCTGAATACTTCAAAGAGACTCCTCTAAACTGTCAATTCTCATATTTACACTGTCCAAGGAGCTCTTCCACAGCCCTTATCAATAATTTACAGTATCTTTTCATTAAAAACTATTTTATTTTTAATAGGAAACACTTAAACAACGTTTTAGTGGGTAGTGAAAAGTGAACACAGTCTTTATTTGCTTGTCAGGGAGCACATTCCACTTAAAATGCATGTAATGTCATGCTCTGCTGATTACAGTTATAGAGATGGGTGCTTTATTACACCATTCAGTAGATTTTACAACACTAAAAATTGATGCAAGAAAACTGGAAGATGACCTGTAGTGGATTTCTCTTATAATTGAAATATCAGAATAGTGAGGATGAGGTGGAAGAATAAATTAGTGTTCTTATTACCTGTTGAATATGGAGTCTCTCCTGTGAATCAATTTAAGTAAGAAAAGACAAGAGGTGGTCAGAAAGTCCAAGAATATTTAATACCGTGTCTGTACAGGAAGGCAGAATTAAGTTTCCTAATTTTTACTGGAAGCAAACTTTAAAGCTAACTTTACCCTTACAAGGATTTTGTAGCATGGGACAGTGGCAGGGGCTGCACAGAGCTCCTGACACTGCTGTTTGCAGTCACCCGCCCTGCATCGCTGGTGTTTGGACCTGATCTCCGTGGAGAGTCTCAGCTCTTGAGGCAGAGGTACCAAAGTGCAAAGCACTTTGATCCATGACCCCTGCAGCTTCCTACTGACTAGGAAATTCCTCAGGGATGCTTTCCAGACTGGGTGTTTTGCTGGAAATCGGGGGGTTGCAGGCTGTATCTGCACTTAGATCTCAAAAGAAAAGCTGGAAGTGGTGTGTCACCCAGCTGAGGGACCTCAGTGCTCAGGCCACTGCCCCAGGCTGTGCCCAGCACAGGCTTCTGCAGAGCCTTGGGCTGCAGCTGGGAAGCAATCCTGGTTGCCATCCCACTGAGGGGGTGGCCATGGACCACAGCAGCTGCCGAGGACAGGGGAACTGCAGCTTCCCAGAGTTCTGGTTGGGAAATGAGGTCGTGGATCAGGCTGAAGTGGCTGCCCATGCACACACTGGCCCTGTGGCTGCACAACAAGCCCTTAAACTCTGTCCTTGACGCGTTCAAAAAAAGATTGACATGGCACTCAGTGCCATGGTCTAGTTGATGAGGAGGTGTTCGGTCATAGACTTGATGGTCTCAAAGGTCTTTTCCAACCAAGTTCATTCTGTGATTTTGTGACTCTGGCAAGGGTGTCACAGGGCACATCCTGTGCTCAGAGGTGTGTGCCCATATGCAGTAAATGGGAATACCTTCAGCAGTGCTTTCTCTTTGTTACTGCCTTATTAGGAACCATTAACATACTTGGTAAAGAAATAAAGAATCTACTGTGCATATACATGTAGCAGAGCTTGGAACGAGTGCTGGAAAAAACCCAATAATAATAATAAAACTCTCCTCACTTTGCAACACAGGCTCCAGCAGTGTTGTGGCACTTATGGGCAAGATGTCTCCTAAATCCTCCAGTCAGAGTGAGAGATGGCTCTTGTGTCTGATTTTACAAGTATTTTTAGAAGAGTTGTTCAGATAAGGGCAGCTTATATCTGGTCTTTCGGAGCTGCCAAATGCCTGTCCTGTTGAACCCATTGTTTCACAGTACAACTGAAAATGCAGTCCCTGTGTGTTATACCAGACTTTGCAGTGTGACATTTGTATTTTTTATGACATATGTAGAGACTGTGTGTCAATGTGTGCATGCATATTTTTATGACAAATGACTGGGGAATAGCTAATTTGATTTCAGCAGTATTTTTGCAAAACTGTAAAATTATCTTGAGAGGACAGTCCTTTTTGTGTTACTCTTTGAAAGGCAGCATACCAATGTTTCAAGGACAGTGTAAATAATTCAAAACAAATTTCAGCACTCCGATTTAGGATTATATTCATGCTTTTCACAATAATTAAACATGCAAACTTATCATGTTTTGTTTACGGAATAAATTTTTAATATACATTAAATAAAATCTGCTTCATCTCAGTAAATATATACCATTTTAAAACATTAATTTCCACTTTGTTTGTACCAATACCTTTCATTATTTAATAGACCAGTTTTTGTCTGTGAAAGAATTGTAATCAAAGAGCAAGCATTTTCTGTTTTAGATTTACAGTACTGTAAAACATGGGGCAGCACCTTTGTTTTTAGAATTCAGAGGATAAAAAGTTTTCTTGATTTACATACTGATCAGTTAAATGCATTTTTCTAAAATAAATTATGTTACACTGTCCAAGAGAAACTGACAACATAAAGTTAAAAACCGGTACTCAACAAAGTTTTGCCCCATCAGCTGGGAGTTAAATAATGAAATTTTTCCATTTAAACATTCTTTATAAATAAACAATTGTTTTCTTCTTGAAATAAATCAGTTACCCAGAACAGCAGTATTCCTAAGACTAGTTTATACATATTTATGCATGCAGAATCACAGATTGTATTTCAACATAAGAAAACCATTCTGTTTGCATTCTGCAATTTGATAGAGCCCTTACCCTAAAGCTGTGACTCCCTTAGTTCCAGTTGGATCTTGTAAATCTTTGGATCTTTTCCATAGATAGGCCCATCCTTACCAAAGCAGAACCAAAAGTGCTTGGAAGGCAGACTGGTATAGAGGTTGACTCAAATCCCAGTCTGCTTTAGAACTGGGAAAATTGGGACTGTTTGGGAACAAACAATTTGAAATTCCAGATTGCTGTTTAACATGGGGTTTCTTCATTGTTTCAGGAAACTTTGCTGAAATCATTCAGGTCCGTATCAAGTGTCTTATTTGATCCCTTCATATATATTTAAAATTACTACTGGCTAGATTTTTTTTTTTCCCTCAAGATGTCTTCTATGTTCACTTTAAAAGATCTCAAATAGAACCATTTTTTCACGGTGTTTTTAAAAAGCTGGAAAGTTTTATTGAAGGGGGCTATGAGCAAAGGAAATTGGAGAAGTTAAAAAGAAAAGTTCAGTGGCTTCTGCAAAACGCAAAGCTTCTGTTGAGCTCCAGGAAGTCTAACATAGCTTCAGAATGCTTTTTTTTCTGTAATTCACTATCTGACCTGTTACTGCATTGTAATATTTATGAACTTATCTGATACCTAAGCCAGATTTTCTAGGAAGTATCATGAATCCTTCATTCATTTAAAGGTCAGAAAGAGGATTATAAAGATCATGGGTTTCAGAGCCGTTGCTGACAATGTGCAGTGCTACCAATATTTGTCATAGTGCAGAAGGAGAAAGAGAAAATTCACAGTTTTATTTATAGTAAGAGATGAATTTTCCTAAGTCTAAACCTGGAGTTGCTAAATAATTTTAAAAATGCAAAATCTGGAAGAGATAACCATGTCTTATTATTCAGACCTGGATATATTTTTAGTCTCCCTTGCAGTATTTCTATAACAATCAGGACTATTCTTTCATCAGTTCTATTAAAACAATAATTTTGTGTTTATGTGGATATTTATATATTCCTACATCAATTCTAGAAAGTTCTGCAACATTTATTTTGTGAATGATGACTATGAAATGAGGCTTTAATGCTAGTTCCACAAAGGCTCAGCCTATGAGACTTGTGCTCTGAACAGTGACTTTTTTCCCAGGTTAGTTATCTAAATAATGTCATATTATGAAAGAAGGAGGGAAGAGAAAAATTTAATGAGTGACAGGACAAAAGAAATAGGCCTTCACATAGGGTGGGTTGGTTGTGGTTTTTTATATGATATCCAGAAAAGAATTGTCTAAAAGAGGAGAACTGTCTTGCAGTAATATCTCAGCTTTGGTGACCTATTTAAATTGTTGTGGCTGCCCCACGCCTGGCAGTGTTCAAGGATGGATGGGGCTCTGAGCAACCTGGTCTCGTGAATGGTTCCCTGCTGGTGGCAGGGGTTTGGAACTAGATATCTTTAAGGTCCCTTCCAGCCCAAACCATCCTGTGAGTTTGTGAATTTAAGCACTCCTAAGCTGGGTTTAGAGCACCTGCTGTGAAGCAGACAGACATTGTGCTGGGGGAAAGAAAATGCATCCTAAAGCTGGGAAGAGATGCTGGAAAAAAGTGTGTGTCAGGAGCAAGGGTATAAGGCTGGATCAGTGCTCCCTATCAGGCTTGTGAGCTTTGCTCTGCTGCCAGTCTCTGTGGCCCTTGCACCCCTCTATCCAGAGGAGAGCTACAGCACCCCTCCCTGCACACCAGCTGCCTTCATCTGGCAATCTGGGACACTCATCTTCCTGAGATTTTCTTGAATCTTTTGTGCATTAGACAAGGTAGCAAATAGAAGCATTTAGAGAAATATTTTACTAACTTCTGCTATCTCAGCAGTTTCTGCTACCGTTGTTAGCATTATATCTTCCAGCAGCTTGACCTTTAAACATTAGGTATCTGCCAGCATGAACCAATAAAGGAAAGAAATTGTAACTTTCTAACCCGGTATATTTATTTTCAGAAGTGTACGTATGCACAAGCACACATATGTGTGTACATACACACTGACACAAGAATTACACATGACCCTGAAGGAGATTAATATCTGGTTTAGAATCCATTAGAGTAACTAAGACCAAAACGGATATGTGCACTTCATCAGGAAGAATTTCCCCCCATTTTTTTTCTGTCAGAATTATCTTCTCACTCGTACAAACAGCTTTTCCCTTGCTATAAAATCTCCATTAGATGGTTACATTCATTATGCTACTATCAAACCATCTCCATTTAGATGTGAATTTCTTGCTTCTCTTTGGTTTTTGCTTTACTCCTACCCAGATCTCTCTCTCAGTTCACTGATCCCTTCAGCTGCCTAAAGAGTTTCACAGTATGCAGGAATTTACAAATGCAGATGTAGCCAAGCAATGCAGCGACTCTCCTCTGCCTTCTCAAACCACTCACTCTCCTCATCATTGCTCTATCTGGAGGAAAATATTTTGACAGTACTTTGTATATGAGTGATATCTCTACAGCAGCAACAGAAAAACAAATAGAACTTGAAGAAACAGTTGTACAGAATACTAATATATCTGCTCTATAAACAATTTCTTTTACTCCTTAAAGAAAATATCCAGCTGAAACCTCAAGAACTTCAGAAGGACAGAGTCACTCTTTGAACTCTTCCGTAAGTAAATAGGATAGTAATGGAATTGAGGTTTTACTGTTTCCAGAGTTTATTTTATGGTACAAAAGGTTAAATCCTGTGCAAGCAGAGCACGGGTGATTTGTGCTCTCTGTTGTGTGGGAGTAGTCCTTTGGTCCTGATAGGACAGCCTGTGGCTTCAGTAGTCACAGCCAGGGCACATAAAACACTACTCTAAAAGAAATTTACATAGATTTAAATTATTTATGCCTCACATCTCAATTTCATACCTTTGAGTTTCATTTCTGATTTCTAAACATCACAGTTAATAATACAGAATTAGTCTATTGCATGCTCTCATCTGATTAAGGTAAGAATTTGATTTGTAAATTCCAAAGGGACTTGAGTAGAACCCAGACCTTAGACAAACAATACCAAAACTGAGTTTGCTGTAAAATCTGTATGCAGCTATATTTTAAAAATTTCTCAGGCACATAATATTTGTGTTTGTGATTACTAGATATGGCTAAAAAGTAAAAAAACAACCAAAGAAACTAATGCCACTATTCCATACATGCTTGTAAATGTGTTTGTTATAAAGCAACACACTTCTAACTTGAGTTATTTATAAAGATATAAAGCACTCACACTATTTCCATTACCATTCCCTGGACTTCAGTCATGATAGTGTCCTTCCTCACAGTGGTCCCAAAAATAAATTCTAAGCAGGTTTAAATTTGCACATTAATGGAATTGCACCAGTTTGCAGTGGTCAAATCTGAAGCAGAGGTTTCAGCTGAGCAGCAACTTGATGGCAATACTGACCGGGAGGGACTCTGCCAGTTGAAAATAATCACATTGTGACCCAAAATGTCATCTGGGTGATTATCCAGAGCCCATTCTCCTTGGGGAGTAAGATGGGTGTGGCTAAAAGGAAGCACTCGTGTTTACTTCAGCAGGTTTTGGTGAGGCTGTCAGAGCACAGAGATAGGGACAGTCACAGAATTCCATTTAAAACATCTGGGATTGTTTTTTATAGTGTTTTTTTGGTTTTTTTTGGCACCTGTAACTGATGCTTGAGTTAAAAGAGGAAACTGCAGGAATATGGAGGCATCACTGAATCAGGGCACTGTGAAATCTCACATAAAACAAAAATACAAGTGAATGATTCCAGGTTGTTCACGAAATGAGGAAATTTACTCAGTGTTGGTAGTTCACGTTCTTAAACAAGCAGCCTGCCTAGTATTAGGAATTGCAGTCATTAGAAATCTATTAACACATCCAGTTCTGTCCAGAAAAGAAGAAGGAAGCACAGCAAACAGAAAACAACAACCATGTGCAGTGCTTGGATTCAGTGTGATCTAGTGAGATTTATGTGCCCAGGTAGCTCTAGAAACCTAGCCCCAAATTCCTCAACTCAAATGAAAACAAGATATGCAGAGTTCCGATATAAAGGACATATTAATAACTGTCCAAGAAGGTATTTTATAATATTTATTTATCATGTTCAACCCTAGTAAGATGATATTCAAGCTTGGTTTTATTAATTTTGACTGGTACTAATTTAGGTCTCAAAAAAGGAGAAATGGCCAAAATATATAGAAAGGAGACCTTGTCTTATAAATCAGCAGTATGTATTTATATGGTTTTCCAATGCAAATTTTCTCATTCTGTGTTTTAATTTGATATAGACCAAAGATAACTTAGTAAAAAACAAGAGTAAAACCCAAAAAAGCAATTTTATGCCCGGGTTGCATTTACAGAAGACATTGGCTTATTTCTCACTAGGGAATTTAGATGTGATAAATCTGATATGTTTGTTTGATGTCTAAACAATCCCTTTGCCTCTGCTTAGTGCAATTTTCCCATCCTGTGCTGCGTTGACCCTCAGTCACATTACATATTGATAATCTGTAAAGATATTCAGATATCTCAGGGCTGTCAAAGCTTAATGGCAGTTTTATTACTCTCTTGTAGTTTTTCATGTAACTCCTTCAGCATAATGCAACAAAGTCTACCCTATCAGGAGAAAAAACTCAGTAAATTGTGTACTTTATACCTGAGATGTGGATACATAAATGGAGACTAGAAGATTGTTTGGAGTCATTCTAAGAAGAGCACTGTTATTCTTGGGTTTATAGCTGTGTAGTTATTTTGTTATTTCTTAACCCGCAAAATAGAAAATTTAATTTGAAATATTGATAGCACATTGAAAGCTGATGATGATTTTGCACTAATACTTATTTTTGTTAACACAAGTAAAATAAAGACTGCAATTTCTTGACATCACAAGAAGGAGAGGTACAAGAGATTAATTATTTTCTGTATCAAGCAAGTTATTTTTCACGATGAAAGAAATCAGGACCAAATTTTGACCACTGTCACCTTTGTCAAAATCTCTCTAAACTGAAGAGTGATTATCAACTAGTCCAAACTTCAGAATTTATTTCAAAGTTCCTAAAAAATGCACAAGTATTTTTACAGAAAGTGTCTGCTTAAAAAATACTTGCTCACAGAAGGAATAGTTATTAAACCCTGCTTCTCAGAAACCTTATTCTCTAGCCTTATTTAAATTCATAGAGTTTTTGACTAGGTGGCCTTGCATGTGAGCTCAGTGTTTTGCATGAGTATGAACTAAATGAAAATACATTAGTGTATCAAGCAGCTCAGGAATATGGCTGTTCTACAGAATCTAGATTGCCTGGTTGGGTTGATACTGGAAAAGGAAAATTTTGAATTAGTAATCCCAGTCATGCTGTTTTGGCAGCATTGTAGACTAGCCTGAGATCAAGGGAAGAAATCAAACAACTGCTGAATTGGATCTTTACAGGAAATATTGCTCCTGCAAACAAATTAAGAAAAAAAATCACAAGAAGCTACCAATTATCTCAAAAAAAAAAGATAATAACTTTATTAGCCTGTCTTTATTTCAAAAGGTATGAAAATATCAATAAACAAAACAAAAATAGCATATCAACTGAATCAGAAACACTGAGTTAGTAATTTCAATTATCTAAGAAGGCAGATTGCTCTACACTGATGAATCACAGGAAATATTTCTGTGCAGATGCAGGGAAGAATGCTATACACAAATAGGTAAGCATCAGTCAAAGCTCTAAAGCTAATAAAAACGTGAATAAATGTGGCTAACTGCTGATCCTTAATTTTTAGAGAAGCAATATCTGTAAAGAAATTTCATGCAGAGAGGACTGGCTAAATAAGGCAAAGAACAATTCCCAAGCACTTTCAGGATTGATACCCAAATCCTGCCTTCGTGGTTATATGTTTACTTATTTGTTGTTAGATAGGAGATGAATGACTGCTGCATGCTTGTGAAAGTGCTTTGGATCTCCAAAGCATCTAAAACAAAGCTGAGAATCATTCTGGCTCCAATCCTTCTGGGAAGCACAGTGTGCGTTCCAGTGCGCGTCGCTTGCGCCCATTTCCTGCCCCAGGCCAACAGGGACGGTAAAGCCGCGTGGGATTTAGATGGACATCGTGAGGAGCAAACAGTCAAAGGAATAAAACTAGATAAAGTTAGAGACTGGGCATTGTTGCTATAAAATATGAAATGTTAGCCTCACTGATAATTGTCTAAAAAGTTTGACTGGATCATTAATAATAACAGCAACAACAACCACCAAAATCACACCAAAATTACAGTGTGCCTTTCCTACTTTGCATTAGTGATATTGTTCAAAACAGCAGCCACCCTTTGCAGGATAAATCAAAGTAGTATGGAGCAGACTGTGGCAGAAGCCACCTCCTTTCCCTGTTTTTCCACAGCCATTCCTTCAGCCCATCATTTGAATGCCCTCACAGTACAGTGGATTTGACCAGACATAGTCACACTGCCAGTACTTCCACTGAATGTCACACCTGTGGGGTGGAAATTTGTATCTCCTTGACAAGCTTGACACAATAATCCCTTATTCTTTGGTTCAGTTTCTACACACAGATGTTACGTGATGAAGGCAATACCACAGTTTTCCTATTTTTCATTACTGTGACAGTATTCTGATATTATAAAGCACAGAACTTAAAGCCATGTCAGGTTTCATATATACAGGAATGCAGCTTGGCACATACAGCATAAACCTTTAGGTTGATGATATTTAATAGTATGATCCTTTAGTAGTATGATCCTTCAGTAGTATGAACCTTTAGTAGTATGATCTCTGCCTATGAAATCTTGTGTATTTTAAATAAATGAAAAGTTGTATCGTGCTCTATGAAATCGTTGTCAGCTTTGCAGAAGAAATACGCGGTATATACATTTAACAGCGTTCTGTGGCAAACCTATAACAGCTTAAGTCCTTTGAAAAATTTTAAGGCTTTAAAAAATATTGTGTGCTGAGAAGGGATGCCAGTGCCAAACTGGGTGTTGTGTTTCTGTACCATCGCAACAGTGGTAAATAGATGTCAGCCAGGTGCATTGAATCCATCTGAGAGCTGCCTAAGTGGGAAGAGAGGTGGTGCCAGACAAACATATGCCCAGTGGCACCTGGTTTGTGATGTGGCTGTTGAAGAAGGCACAGGGAAGAGCAGTGCTCCTCCATGCTCTGCCACTGCCATTACCAGGCTTACAGGAACTTTATTTGCCTTGAGAATTCCAGTTCAGTCTGCAAAAATGACAAAACTGCCACTTCTTTGCCAGGAGCTCAAGCCTGAATTTCTATTTGTGGTTATTTTAAAGGGTTGCTAATGTCACAGGAACAACCTAGGAACAGGCAGTGTCAAAACCTCTCTTGAAGCTGCTTCTTATGTTTCCAAATTGTTCTCACTCACACATTCCTACACGTGGAATCCAGGCCAAGTTTTCATTGTTGTATCCAAGGAGATATTGGAAAGCATCATCTCTTTCTTGATAATAAGAGTGCCTGGGAAGACACTGTTATTATCAAGAAATAAGATACATAGATAATAACATAGATAGGTATTACTAAGGTTTCTAATTTTCGTTAGTAGGAACACTGCAGCTGAGAGCCACGGCTGTGCCCTGCTCTCTGGGATGGCTGCACTGTGGCTGTGGTGCAATGGCTTTCACTTTTAGCTGTGAGATTTGCTCATCTGGAGCTCTCAGAAAAACCTGCAGAGACAGATGTTGCTTCTGTGTGGCCAAAAGTCCAACACTGAGTGAGCCAGTTTCACGTGCTTGAGATATAAGCAGACAAGTGTCTGCTTTCCCCCTATTCTTTCTTGTTTTCTTTTGCTATCAATTCAGAATTTTGGTGGGGAGTTTTTGGGGTGTTTTTTTACAGTAGTTTTTCAAGGCCCCACATTTACACTGTAGTTTGTTTGGAAAGAGCAGGAGGACTGATATGGAGAGAACACCTGCAAGTTTTCAAGTTATATTTAAAAGGAGACCCAGACTTCATCTTTTGTGCTCTTACTGGTTATGGCAGTTAACTGAACTTTATTTTCTGTGGATTACTACAGAAAAAAAATGCAATATTCCAGAGTATTAGGACATGTCATCTTTTCCCTATAAATTCCCTACCCAGTGCTGCTTCTGACACAAGCTCAGCTGGTATTTCATCCTCTATCAAACTTAATCTAAAAAGTACTTCCTGTGGATTTCAAGGGAATTCCGAGAGGAGCGTGTTCACACATGAAAATTAAACTGTTCCTCTAAATGGTTTTTATGGAGCCATTGGATGCCCAAATGATATTTAATTGGTGTCATTTCAACATTTTTAATTACTAACCATTCTGCTAATTTTGTTCATGGGGCATACCACAGACATCCAACGTGCTTTAGCCAGTTCTTCTAACATGAGAGCCAGCCAGTCACTAGCACAGCACCATAATAACTAAAAAGCAAATAATTCCTCATGAGCTCAGGCAATCAGAGCTGGATGTGGAGTTAGGATTTTGTATTGTTAATTAAGCACAATCAGGTGACAAACAGCCCTGTACTGTGGGTGCAGTGAGGACGGGCACAGAGCACACGCTGTGACAATTAATTTATTGAGCAGAGCTGTGAGGGTCAGTGGGGTCACAGCAGGGAGCTGAAAATGACCGATCAGAAGGCACAGCGATCAGAGGTGTTTCTTTCATCTACAGATATAAAAGTTTCTGTGGTGTCTCCAGTGCTTTGTTAGTGCTTTTTCTAATAACAGTGCTGTTATTAATACATACAGGCCTCCCTCAGGTCAGAAAGGTAGTTGCCTACTTAGCTGAAATTCAACGAATTCAATTAAATACTGCAGCCTTGGGCTAGAGTTCTAAAATAATATTCATTTTGAGCCTCTCTTGCAGCATTGGAGTTTTTCCTTAATTGTATTAAACATCCTCAGGGTCCATGTATGTGAGGAAGGGAAGTTCAGGGTCCAAAATAAGCCATCTTTTCAGATTCATCACCAGATATGTTTGTTTAAGATAAGACCAAATATTTCCAAATCTGACAGAGCAGAAGGATGGGTAATAATTACTGGCACTGGAAAAGTAACATTTTCTGAACTAGATCTGCAGCTAGTAGAAACTGAGGAAGAAGTCTGAGGTTACCTGAGTTAGGAACATGCTTACCAACATAGTATGGTCCTCTACCCTGAAGTGTACTTCTGTTTATCTTTTGTTTCTATACCTAAAAACCAGTGAAAGCAGGATTAATAGAAGTAACAATGATCT
This sequence comes from Promerops cafer, assembly GCA_013398275.1. Taxonomy (NCBI): domain Eukaryota; kingdom Metazoa; phylum Chordata; class Aves; order Passeriformes; family Nectariniidae; genus Promerops; species Promerops cafer. Next base: position 797,697 of record VZSE01001082.1, on the reverse strand, counting down.
GCACCTTTTTTTTTTTTAATTCATCCAGTGCAGAAAATACTGAGAAATGAATGTTTATCAGCAATGAATTTCAATAAATCTTTCATTTGCAGTTTTTTCTTTGAAGTATGTATAGATAAATTTTTGCAAAAGAAAGACACAGATTTCAAAAGCTTTAAAGATTCACTCCTTGCCTTTTATTTAAGCATATGATGATTTTCACTGAGAAATCCTAGAACTCTTGTAGTCAATGCAGACAAGCATGAGAAACGTGACACTTCAGAGCCTTGAATTCCTCCCATCCAAATTCACTGCAAGCCAGATTAGTGGTTAAACTCCAAATTTTCCATACACAATATGTAATTAAATTTGTTTCTCCTTAAAAGTTTTAAACCTAGAACAAAGATAATATTTATGAATTAAGGCCTGAAGGCATAGCATGGAAAATAATAAAAGCTAATTCTTAGATGCTAAAATGTCTTTTGTTTTACAAAGAATGTGCAATGGCTGTAGAAGGCAGAAGTAATTCTTAGGCTTTAGAAAATCAGTTTAAAGTTCACACACATTCTTGTTTTCCCCAAGGCTTACCAGAATTGCAGATGATTTGGTGGAAGAAAAACAATAACCCAGCATTAAAATGGTCCTGTGACTCAATGAAAGTGGCCATCTCAAAGCACTTGGTAAAATCTAAGATCTGATTGTAAAGACATATTTTCATAGAATCCCACTATCACCAGCTGGTTAAATGGCAGATCTATAAATCTAAGCTAAAAGATAACAAAGATGGGCTTATGGGCAAAGAGTGACTATCAAATGTTCACCTTGATCTGATTGCAAAATCAAAGTCCAAATAGCATTACTTACACAACCAAAGGAAAGGTAATGTCTTTATGATATAAGTTAAAGAAAAATTATGCTCTCCTTGATGAGAAAGATGCAGTCATAGTGTTTTATGTAGTGTTATTTTGTGCACCTTCATCAATCGCTGTTTAATGTAAAAAAAAACTTGTAACATTAATAAATTCTAGATAATAGTACAGCTGGTGTGCATTTATAGCCAGGACACAAACTCTTGAGCTTGAAAAAAAAATTTACTTTTAGTAAAGTCAGTGAGTTTGTCTTCATGGGTCAGAGTCTCAGCTGATGCAAGTTATCTTTTGTTCATTGAAATCAGCAGAGTAATGATAACTTACACTGGCTAAAGATGTGACTTACTATTTCAACTGGAATGTTCAGTTGCTGAATTTATGGGTATATAATTGAGATACTCTTAAAAAAAAGAAAAGATGCTTTAATTTTCTCATTTATAATGGAGGTGTAGGGTGGGGAAATGGACAGACCATGAAATGATTAGACAGCTTGTGTGACTAATAGGAATATTGTCCCTAAAGGGAAAAAGAACATCTCACCAATACAAGTGCACTCAATTAGAGTTTTAAATTAGGGTGTAATTATGTTTTTTAAGGCAGAAAAAAAGAAGAAAGCTTTTAATCTTCTAGGTGGCCTCATTTTAGCAAAAAGACAAATTTAGGCTGTGTTTTGGCTAAGATGGTGCTCTGCATCTTTCATAAGTTTGGACTAAATCCAACCCCTGAAGGACTGGAAACAGTTGTATTATCTTTCTTGTACCTGACTTTAGGAAGAAATGAGGAAACACTTCACCAAAACAACAGCAAAAAAGCCCATATATTTCCATTTTTAATTATATCTTTGTCTTGGAAAAAGAAAAGTATTATTTATGTCAATTATTTATATCAATTATTTATATCAATTATTTATATCGAATACTATGCGACATTCTAGATTTTTGCTTAGAGGTGAGTTGTGTCTGAGGAACAACAGTGGAAAGACAGCAAATAGGCAAGCCTGGAAGTGCAGGCTCAAGTGGCTTTTCACAGGTTTTCAGGTATTACACAGACCATGTTGCATGTCTTGGACCTTGATCTTGCACAAACAGTGTGGTTTTGGCTGTTTCAGTATCTCAGAGATGGTGCAGTAAGATAATGCAGCTTCATTATTTATTAGTGCTTGCTGTGGTCCTGTCAGGTAAACTTGGCAGGTGCTCGACCTTCCTGGTGCTCCAAATTCAAAGGGAAAAAAATTTGGCCTTACATGTTTCCAATAAAAATGTTTTGGGATTTCTGAGAAATGCATCAGAATACAAAAAATAAGTGTTTATGTGACAGGAGCAAAAGCAAACAATGAATGATCAAAGTACAAGTCCACTTGGTAATTATCCTTTAATATAAGGTTAATTAATAAGAGGGAATATCTGTGATGGGAAGAAGGAATAACCATTATGGTCTGGATTAGCCCTTACCAGCAAGAGCTGCAGACAACAACTGAAGAAAGTTTCAGATTAAGCACAAAAATATTTTCCTAACATGCTTGGATGCTTAAAGAATCAAATAAGATAATGAGCTTTTCTTAAAACATAGATCTTTCAAGATACTTAGGCACCTAAGAGTTCCTAAAACATTCAGGACTAAGTCTGTCCAGTTGATGCTCTGCTGCCAACTGAGACTGATTCCCACAAAAGATTCCACCAGGAAAACTGAAATTTTATACTTATAAAGATACATGCACAAACAACATATATTTTTGCCCCTGGGCTCAAACATTCAGCCATTGAACCCTAAGCAGCCTTGATTACAGACTGGCTCCTTTGGAACTTCATAAAGAAGATAACACTGCGAGAAGATGCAAGAGTTACAGCCCCTGCCCTAACCTGGTAACCAATTTATGAAATAGGTACACAATATTGTATCTCTTTGATTGCAGATAAGGACATAAACCTGTTCTCCTGCTTCCCTAGACACCACTCCCACTGAATTGCTGCAGGATCTTGAACAGTCTGTGTCTCCTCCTTCATCTGAAGCCATGAGTGTTCTCAGGGAAAAAAGACAAGAGAAAAGATCTCCAGTATGGTTCTGTAACCCTGGAGGAACCTGGAGATAGTTTCTTTCCCAGTGACAACTGGAGAACTGAAAATAGAGGTGCTGCATCTTCTAGTGCCTGTGATATGTGCAATGAAACACAGGAACATCCTTGCAGGGATGCACAGTGCAAGTTCTAACTAGTCTAAGATGAAACTGTATTTTTCTCCTTACCTTTTATTTGTTAAAAATAAATTGGCATATCGTTAAAGTAAAAATAATAATGAGTTTATAATTGCAGGGGACACCGTAGAAATAACAAGTTGAAGTCAAAGCTTGCCCAATTATATATTTATCATCTTAAAATAAGAACCCAGGGGAATATAGATCCCTAAATGCAAAGAGTAAGTGGGCAGTATAGAGGAGACAGGACATGCACACAACTGTGCTGTGATCTCTCTGTTTTATTTCAAAGTATCACTTGGATTTTTATTATTTCCACCCTCTGTGTGGCAGCACACAAATGGAGTGCAGCAACCAAGGCACAGAGGCACATTTAACTTTCTAACTGTGAATGAAGTCAAAACTCACTGACTGGATCCAACGTCTTAGAGCAGATGACCCAGTAGGTAGTTGTGTACATTTTCAACAACCCTTGGGTTGGAAAGAGTAAAAGGAGAGGGTAGAAGCAGTGAAATGTGCTTTGGTGATTAGCTGGGAAGATTATTAGACTGGACTTTTTCTTGAGATTTACGAAAAAAGGAAATTTTCACCCTTGCAATCTGAATATAATGAAGCCCTTATTTCAATTCTTTCATTTACTGTTCTATCTTTTTTGTTTGCAATAGATTTGACACCTGCTGTTTTTACCTCCTGTCTTCACCTATTATCACCATTTCTCTCAGGGTAAAAGTACTATCTTTTTATTAGAATACTTTTGGAATTGCTTTCCCCATTATGGCCTAAGTATTTTTTATCAAAGCAGTATAATCTAAGGAGCAACCAGGAAGATCTTGCAAAGGCATTCATGCTTCCCCATTCCTTTCAGAATACTTTATACCTGTAAGCCTTGGAATCTCTAATTTTTGCCCAAAAACACCCCCACAGAATCTGAGAAACACATGACCTGCAACCTCAAACAGTCCAGGTTCACATAATACATGGCTTTTGTGGGTCTGCTGCAAACATTGTTATCTTCATGTAGCACTACCTCATAGCAGGAAGCACAGTGCATTGACAGCAGTTGACAGCAGATGAATATCTGGCATTGTTCTCTGTCTTTCTGTGTTCTTTAATGATTTCTAATTCTGACTATGAATCACACAATCGAAAGACTAGTGCAGCAAGGTACCACATAAATCCTAAAGTATTTCTATTGTTGCTGCAAATGAATTGCCTGCCTTCCCACTAGTCAGTCAGGATTCTGGGGGGTTTCAAGCAGCTTTAGTCCCTAATTGGTAATAATTTATGTGTGGTAAAATTTAATGACACCAACAAGACAGTTCTTGTACAGAAAGTTAAGTGTTATTTCCTAATGTTGCTCAGAACATTTTCAAAATTGCTGTTAAAACTCCAGGGTGTGAGCCAGCCTCGCTCCTGCTAATACTCCTATGGATTCCTGCTTAAATGTTTCAACAGTGGCTTTATCTGCCCTTCAAAGAAGCCCTTCTGACTGCAGCACTTTAAAAGAGTATTTTAAGAATGGAAAATCAGAAGATTTACTCCATACTACCAGCTGTATGGATGATGCCCATGGTTGGGTGCTGAGAACTGTTCTGCTTTGCTTCACTGTATATTTACAATTCGGTCTCAGGCTTATTCAGGGTTATGTGTTTAGTTCTGCCAGGAGCAGAGATGGATTTTCACAGGGCACAAGCAGGACCACCCATGTCCTGTCTCTGGAACAAACCATGAGGCACAGAACACTGTATGCTTGCTGATCATTCCAGGGGTCTACATGAAAGCCAAGGAGAAGCTGGACTGTGGTCTGCTCGGACTGCAGACATACAGCAGAGAAAGCCAGCACACAACTATTAGTTCAGCTGGCATTTTTCAAGTACATGGCACAACTCAGACAATGTGAGCAGAGGGGAAGGTTCTTGGCCGTCTCCACTGGCATTATCTGGAATAACAAAATAATAAATAAGAATTATTTTCTGTACTGGGATCAGGGAGTCAAGCCACATTGTCATCTCAGCCTTTTAGCTCTGAGTCACAAAAGACTTCTATCTCCTTCCCAGTTGCAACTGGATGGCAGATTGTTTAGGGTGACATTATCTGGGTCCAGATGGTCCCACCTACTGCAAAATCTGTAGTGCTTGTTTATTTTGTAATGGTTCTAAGCCTTGATCTTTTAACAACGCTCTGGAGGGGGAAGGATTGTTAGGCTCAGTATATTGCTCCTCTGTGCCACCACTGAATGGTGTTTCCCCATATTTTGTTTTCATTTCAGTTTGTGTCTGAGTTGTATTAGAGAGAGAGCACTGAACAGATTAGAATTGAATTGAAGGTAGAAGATGATTATTTCAGTTGCCCAATGATCTGCTGACATAGGGAAATTATACTTAGGGAAAGGACAGCAACCTCTTTGAAGTGTAACTTTACTCTGAAAAGTAAATCTGAAACTTTTTCTGACAAGTAAATATTTACCATTTCTCAGGGATCCCATAGCAAACCTATTTAGACTCACAAGAATAATTCAGGTGGGAGAGGACTTCTCAGGAGATCTCCATCAACCTCTGGTTCACAGCAGGGTCATCTGTGAGACCTATGAATTACTTGGGACTGTATCCAACCTGTGGCTCTGCAAATTGTTTGGGATCTGAGAATCATCTTGTTGGGGTTTGGTTTCCAGTTCTGGTTCTGCACCCACAGATTTTGGTATACACATTAGGCCTCAGGGAAAAAGGCATATTCACAGTAAAATTTAAATGCCACCTTCACCTTGAGGCCCTCACAGGGAGTAGAGGTTACAGCTTTGGAAATGCAATGGTGTGGACTCTCCTGAAGATAGAACTGAGCATTTTTTAAGAGCTGAATATACCATTTATGTACTATTAACTACTTTTTTTTCATTTCCTGGTACACTGGTAGGTAGGGAACGATCAGATCTGGAAGTTCATGTGGAAACTGTGACTGTGTCCTGCTCTTAGAGTTGAGAAAACAATGCTTTGATAATTATCGTCGAATTAGCTTCTCATTAGAGATAATTAGAGCCCAGTGCAGCAGCCTGTGGCAGCCGCAACAGGTGCATGAAAACATTGCAGAGATACCAACTCAGGCCTTGACAGTGGTATAGCTACAGTACCACAAACTGTGCCTCATCAGTCAGGTGGCTCAGGATAAACCTGTGCCCCTGATCTTCACATGTTAGTGGGGTGAGGTACAGGCCAGATGTTATCACAGTCTGAATTCCATCTCCATGGAACGACTAGGGTCTGGTCCTTGCCGAGATTGTTCTTCAAGTTTGACAGAAACAGACACCTTTTCTGCTGCCAAAAGGCAGGCCACAAATCCCTAGATCCCTGAGCTGTCCTTAAACTACAGCTTAGGACACTCTCTTGAGCAATGGAAACCCTGGGTTAAGCTCTGGGAGGCCTGCAAGAGGCTCATATACATATCCACCACTTTGCTGGCTGGTTATGCCATAGAAGTGTACTTGTAATTCCTCAGTTAGCATTTTAGAATGAAACTCTGCTGACTTGTGTGCTTTCTGTAATCGGAATTTCGGTGTATTAAGTCACACTAGGCCTGCTGAGTCAGGCCTTGAGGAGATAAGCAGATGTTCCTGAGCTCTAGGTGACAGCAGTGTGTAGGCAAGAGAGAGAAGCCTCGCTTCCTGACAAGGGTGCCCTGAGCCCAGCCGGGCCCAGACCCGGCTCTGCCGAGGCGATGCCCAGGGCAGCTCGGGCAGCGCCCGTGAGGGCGAGCGGCTGCAGCGTGGTGGGGAAACGCTGTCTGGGACTTGAAGACCCAGTCCGGCAGCAATCAGAGAGCTGACCCATATCCAGACCTCTGAATAATGTCACTTCTGACCTAGTTTCCACCCTTTGTAAGTCTGACTATATTCCAAACTCCGATAATCTTCTACCCTCTGCCGTGAGAAGCCAAAAACACAAACGCAAGGCCTCAGTGACGTTTTTTTGACAGTTTTAAGGCTGTTGTGTGAGAAAAGGAATGTTCATTTCACCTCTTAAATTAATAATTTATGCTTTTCCATTGTTCAATATTTATAATGAAGCTTTGGAAATAATATTTCTTCTCTTCCAGATTTTTTTTGCTGTATATCTGAGTACTGTGTAAAGAGCTCAGATCACCACACTCTGAAGTTACAGTAAATTTCTATTTGAGTGCCAGATACTCATGTGCAAGTGTGGTAACAAAAGCTGATGTACTCACTTTCCCCCTAAATTTTCCTAAATGTGATGAAGATCTCAAAGCATTGGTTCTGCTTTACAGGGAAACTCCTCACGGTTCCAGAACACTGCTGAGATTTTGTCCAGTCTTGAAGGACACCTAACTGTGAAAGGGGGTTGTGATCAAGATGTCACAGAAATAGCTGGTGCACACCACGTATCTTGCCAAAACTGATTTGAAAATTTATTAAAGTTTTAAGAAAACAAAAGGAAAAAGCCTACCAAATTGCCAGTGGTCTTAAGGAGCAAAGAACAGCTGAAGAGTGAACACCACCCTGCCTTACTAGGTGTCCATAAGAAGGTTCAGTCAGCAGCAGAATTAGTGTGGATTAGGGAAGGCATAAAATTCTGCTCCCCAACCCAGAGTTAAAGGATGAAAGAGTCTGGAAGGAGTAAACTGCATATTTCCTGGGCTTTGTAGTATTGCAGACTACTCACCACATATTCTGACTCTGATAACATTTACTTTTGCACTCTCTGTGGATTAAAAAAAGAAAAAAAGGTTTGTAATACAGAATTATTAGTAAAGGCTAGTTAAACGATGCTAAGTCCAAACAAAAGCTTTTGTCTGAATAAAGGAAAGGTTAACTAAACTGCACAAGGTATAGCAAATGCCATGAAAAAATTTAGTTCAGTCTAGCAATCATTATTATATTTATACTTTTAGAATAACCTTTTTTTAAAGGCTCAAATATGTGTACTTGGTTTTAAGAAGTTTTTTAAAGCACAGCACACATAATAATGTTTGAGTCTTGAGAGTTGAAAGGCAATAGCTACCAGTGTCAGGAGGGGCTTTCCCAGGAAGAAGGTGAGGATGTCTAGGCCTTAATCAATGTCTGAGTTGATATTTCCTTGGGAAAAGTAGCAAAAATAAGAAAATGCCCATTTCCCCATATTGTTTGTAAGGTTCTCTTTAATCTATAGTCATATGAAGCATCTGTGATATATACCCATAAAATGAAATCTTTTACTGAGCTCGTTTGAGGTTTTAGCAACAGAAAAGAAAATAACTCCTAAATGTCTTGCTTTCAGTGATCCTCTTGTTCACATAAATCGCTGGTGTGTGTGTGTTGTCAGCTCTTTTGTTGCAACAACAGAGGAGATTATCAGACCTGGACAAATACAAAGGTTCTGAGCACTCCATGGGTGTGTCAAAAAACGTTGCTTTTGTATAAACGACCACAACCTTTATGAACCTTTGGCAAGTCTCACTCCAGCTCTCTTTACGCCTTCCCTGTGTTGTCTGCCCCAGCATCTGCTTCTAGTTAGAAGTGCAAGAGAGACCTAATTCAGTGGTAAAGCAACTCTCTCCAGAAATTCATCAGGTTCTAACACTAATTTCTAACACTTCTCAGTCTCAAGGGTTGTGTCCAACAGTCTTCTTTATTCCTACACAGAAGTCCTTCCTTTTTGTGGAATCATCAAGGTGAATTTTTACTTAGTTGTCAGGTTTCACACAGTTTGGATTCCTGCATACTGTGAGTGTGAATCGTTTCCATTATCTCGTTCAGTCAGTAAAAGTCTCTGCTTTACCAAATTCCAAGCAAGTGTGGTAGCAACACAAAAGAGCCTGAAATGCCAGTTCTGTTTGTGCCAGTACTTGTTGCTGATTCCCTCAGTGGCTGCTTCCCGACTCTGCCCCTCAGGGCAGACACAGCAGCACATAACAAAGGGTGGGTGTGGGTGGGATCTCTCACTTCTTCAGCTCTTGCCAGCAAAGCACTCTGATCTCGTCTAAAAGGAGTTCACCTCTCGTTAAAGGGAGGCCTGACTCGCCCTCTGCTCAAAAAGTTAAAGAAGTTCTTGGGGAGCCTCAGGCAGATCACTGAGAAATCTGGAATCACAGGACAAAAGCACTTGGGTGATGTAGAAGTGTGGGTTTACTGGCTTTCAGTGAGAATCAAGGTCTGTTAAATTCCATCAGCCTTGTACCTGTATTTGAATAGAACAGAATACGTTGAACAATGTCAAGCCTTTTTTTTTTTTTTCCAGCTGCAATTATATTTTTGCTCTGTAGTCTACAGTCAGAATTTTCTGCTTCCCGAAGCTCACAGAAAATATATTGTGCTTTCCTTTTTGCCCCTCCCTTCCCCTGTTATCAGTAGTTCCCAATACCCCAGTGCCCTGGGGTTAAAATTTGCTGTAAGGAAACACAGGATCAGACAAGCTAATGCAAAATCACAGATAATACCTGGACAGCAATCAATACTCCTTTACATCCTTATAGGAAAGAATTGCTAAGTAGTTTCTATTATTGCCTTGCTGCTATCTACATTAATGGTAAACATTCTAAAGTGGTTTTAAGTCTCTATTATTAATCTATCAAAATACTTATAATCTTGGCCTCATCAGTTAGCATTTATTTCACCGTCATTAAGATCTTCTCATTTTTCAAATGGAGAGGAAATTATTATTATTACCTACCTCATTGTCTTTTGTAGTACAAATTATATCATTAGGACAGGTTTACATGTCTGCTTCTTAAAACTGAACATTTTGAGATTTGATTCCACTTACCATCTTCCTCTCCTTCAGTGGTAAGTGTCCACTCACACACACGTGTGTATCAGCCGAGCTTTCAGAGAAATGATGACTGGCATTTTACTGAGACCTGTGTCTTCACCACTCTGACCTTTTAGAAAGTACAACACATCCTGTGTGAAACACTTATTTAATAAAATGCACATCTTTACAACAGGGTAACACCTGTTTGTAGGATCCACAAAACAGTGGTGACTGGAGAAGTGCAGCAGTTCTCCCTTTGGCTGGAATAACTTGATCAGCTGTCCTTTATAGAGTACAAACCCACAGCGATTCACAACATCTGAAAAGATATACTGATATTTTAGTCTAGGATTTATTTGGGAACAATACAGAATTAATATTACGGGACCTTAGATATATACAGTCACCTGTTGTGCACAGCACAGTGACTCTGACATGAGGCTTTTCCTTTCCACCAGGATAATAGGTAATAGGCATGGAATATTTCCTCTCTGCCACCATAATAACAAATAAAAAAGAAAGAAAGCAAGACAAAGATAGGTGCTTGATTCATAGGCTTTCAGGATTCTATTGAAAACTTGTCCAGAAAGTTAAATAATAGTATATTTTATATTATTTTATTTTATATAACAATATTGAGTAATATTTATATTATTGATGACACTCAGTACCATGAGATATTCAAATAATCGATCCCTAGCAAATCTAAAACCCCTTCATTTTCACATACATGCCAAATCTTATGGAGTTTTTAAAATATTCATGCTACTGCCTAATTATCATTTTTTCAGTCTATGGAATTCCAGTTAAATCCCCCTGCTATCTTCTCGTATCAGTGATATAATTGTATAACAATTTAGATGAATGTTGCATTGCAACACTGTACTCAGGAAAATAAAATTAAATTTGAAAAACTTTAAAAGCTAGCTTCAGGATTTGCCATTTACAACCACTGCAAAGAAGCTTCCTTCAAACAGCAGCACCTTTCCCAAGCTGAAGTGAGATTGTGGCCCTATATATTGCCTTTTAATGCATTTCCCTGTTTTACTTTCCCTGGTTTTTCCAAATCCTTGCAGCCTGCCCTCCACCCAGTTCGAGTGAACTGCTAAAACTAATTTTCACCCTGTGATGAGGTGACAGCTGATGAACAGTGGGTGTGTATAATTGATTTCTTTTTAAACCAATGACTCTTTTATGTCCGAGGAGAGAGATAATGCTCCTCTCCATTGGAGACACTATGCATTTTTGGTGTGAGTTAAAATAACCTCCTTCATGACTGACATGACATTACTCTAACTATTTCCTCTATGATTATATGATCTCTGCCATATCTGGGATGGAAAATCCACGTGCCATGCCAGTTATACAGTACATTCTAGTAAGGGGTCATTTCACAGGGCAGTATTAAATTAGTTTCCAAGACTATGACAAACTACAAAGTGGCCAGTTTTGCTGGCTGGCTGGAGACACTAATGAAATCGAGAAAATGCAGTTGTCATTTGCAGTGGGACTTGATTCTTGTCAGTAAAGACCTCTTCTGAGAATCACAGGTTTGGCAGAGAAAATGTGACAGTGAAAGGAATGCAACTGGAAAATCATTCATAAGCTTTTCCCAGTCTATTACTGTATCTCACTTAATGGAACTAGAGTGCTCTTGAAAGCACAGTCTTTTGTACCATATCAGTTGACCTCATCCCTTGCAAATGGAGGTATTAATTTTGCTTAGAAAACTGTTCCTTAAAACAGTGAACCAGGAAACATTGCTTATATAGTTTACAGTTTAATGAGACCTTAATATGAGAACAAGCTGGCCAAAGTTAAACCCAGCTACCTCCAGGCTGAAGTGTCTTGGCTGGAGAGGGCGTTTCAGGACAGACCTAAATATTGACTTTGGTATGGCAGGGGCAGAGCACAGCCATTATTGGCTTTGGGCTTCTGAGTCTGGGCCTCAACACCAGATAGGAGCTCCCAGCCTCCCCTTGACCTGTTTGGATTCTCATTCTCATCTTTGCTTCAGTCTTCATCAAAGGGAGGCTGGTTGTTTTATTTAGACTGGCCTGAAAGCAGTCACCTATGAGTCAACAAAAGAAAAGAAAGGAAACAAAAAAAGACAACAAAAAACAACAAAAGAAAAGAAGGGATTATCCTGAAGGAAACCCCAGCAAATCACCACTGAATACTGCAAGGAGCACAGGCTGATTGCCTTCACTACCTCTACATAGAAACACACATTTGGAAAAGAAGCAACCACTGTAGCACTAACAGTACTTCACCCTTCAGTAAACCCAAGCTGCCAAGGATCTCACTTCTCGAATGTGTCTGTGCCCTTGTTCCTAGCTAGCAGGTGAGGATACTAAGATACTTCAGATAAGGTAATTTTGTGGAATAACAAGAGGGAAAACACTTTCCTTTTTCACACTACCCAGCTTTGCAAAGTTGTTTTGTCTCTTTTCCTTATCAAGCCTATGAATTTTCAGCTCCTGGAGAAATGCCAATTTATATAGTTTCATAAAAAAACCCTTGTAACAATAAATCAGTGAATATTCCCTGTAGGGAACATCATCAGTTTGTCTATTTATGGAAGCAGACTTTAGGAATTTTGTTAGAATATAGATATTTTGAAGATAAGACAAAATGATCAAACTTACCCAAAGTCAGCTGAATAATTTTTAAAGACTGAGCCTAAGATAACAGGGGTGGATTGGAAAGGATTTAGATTTGGTGTCCTACTAACAAATCCATCAGTGTTCCTCTATTTCCTCTGAAAACCTTTAAATTAGATTAATAGAGTTGATCTGTTTTATGTCTAACCCAGTCTTCAACTCGGTCTCCCTCTGACAAAGCCATTAACTTGGATAAGCCTTACAGTACATGTAATTCTGATTTTTCCCACATCTGTCTTGCAGGTTCACATATTTGACCTGTATCTGCACTAATTGGTTAAAATATCTGTAAAGTCTATCTCCTTTTATAAGGCTAGAAAGCACAGTGGATTTAGGGATTTGCATACATATTAAAATAACTCAAGTTGTTAAAAGTCTCTCCCTGCATAAGCTCTATTAAATTCTAAGAATGAGATATTTCATTCTGGTCCTGCAAACAAAATGTATTTATTCATTGCAAAAAGTATAGTAAGAGCATTTGGTCTTTGAAACTCATTCAGAAGAATAACATTGATTCAAATCCTTTTAAAAACAAAGGCCTGTGTTGGAAACACACTGTTTTAATAAAAATTCTGATTAATTTTGCTTACTATTTGATCAGTTATAATCAGCTGATTCATCATTTCTAATGTAACAGCATATTTTGCTTACTTTAAAAAAAGGGAGAGGCCAAATAACTGATCCTACAACCTGCTACCTCCAACAGCTTCAATACTGACAAGGTGTGAGCTGAGTACTTACCTTATTTTCCATATTGCTTAATCTCTGTTATACAACTTGAGTTTCATGGTTTGGAATTACTTGGTAAGTGTTATATCTAAAAATGGAAGCACTGTAAGACTGGCTACAGTTGCTAAACTTCACCAAACTCAGTAATTCTCGTAAGATTCCTGCGTCACCCATGATTTCCCTGTGGAGCTAAATTGATTTTGATAAAAAGCATTGATTTTAGTGGCTGAATATCAAGTGTGCAGATGCAGATGGTTTTGTGTAGTGTCATCTGGAGCAAGCAGTGCTGGGGAATATAATGCAGAGGCCTCACACACTCTTGAATCCATGCTTCCCTCACCCATATTTTTTCCTGAAGCAGACTGCCTTTCTCCAGCCACCCTCTCCAATCCACTAAGCTCTGTCCATAGTTATTAGCTCAAGTACAGCTTGAGTGCAAGAAGATCTATTGCCTCCAATATTTGAATTCCTTCCAATACTTTTTTCCTGAGTGGAGATTTATTGCTTCCAACTGGCCCATCTGTGCGAGGCTGTGCTGTGTGCATGGAGCTGGCCTGGCTCAGCACTAGCTGGGGAGGGGACCACAGCTGACCTCTGCCAGCAGCCTGGGGTGCGCCTGGCGCAGTTTCGAGGTGGCACGAGAAATACGTGGATCTACACAAATCACAACTCCTACTTCAATCAGCTTTATCAGTTGAACTTCTAGGATGGATCTCTTTCGGGTCAGTCCTAACAATACCAATGCCATAAAATGTATGAAAAGTAAATTCTCACAAAGCACACAGCGGTATCTATTTCAGCAGAAATAAATGGCTATAAAATGCAATTTTCATGCAGAAAAGGAAGCTAACATACGATTTCAAGTTTGGTTCAGCATCAGTATCATGAAACTTCTGTTCAAATCTTCAACTTTCTATCAACAATCTTTGATTATATTTACCTTGAAGAATTTTATTCTTCACCAGTTTGAAATGCATAAATTAAATGTTTTGTGTTGAGGTCAAAAGGGATCAATTACTCATTATCAATTAAACATTTTTATCAGCCAGCATTCTTAAATTTGACTTTCCCACTGGTACTATTTTCCTATTTTTCCTATTGGTACTATTTTAAGACCAAGCAGTAGCATAATATCTTCATGTATTAATCTCTATATTACAAAAGCAGCAACAAAAATATTCTAAGTAGTCCTAATAATGCCAAAAAAAATCTCAGTGACTTGTGTCCTTTTTAGTTTGTCCCCTATGAAAATGTGTATATTCTTTCAGTTAACTACAGTATGATAGAAATGGTATGAAATATATCTGTAAAGTAAAAACTGGCAAAATCTCTGCTTTAGTTTAGTTTGTACACAAAGGAAAAAGAGATTCCTTTGTCACATATGCATTAGAAGTAAAATTTCTATTGTGCTGACATCAGTGTCAAATTCTGAACAGTTTCAGCTGAGCAAGGATTAAATTTCAGAAGTTTGTTTTATGCCAAATAGCAACTTCTCCATCTAAATCACATGGCCATAAAGCACTGTAATGGTCTCTGGGTTTTGTCAAAGGAACTGCTCATCTCTCTGGCTGGATCAAAGCTATCCTTGCCACTGTCATAATAATTAATTAGGTATTAGTAATTGTTAATTAGGCACTATTCCTAAAATCCGTATTTTATTTGAACTTGGCATAATACTGCCTCAGAGAATTTTACATTAATGTTTGGTAAAATTTTTTTGCTCCTCAGAAGGTGACATAAAAAAAATCATTCTAAATGAGAAGATATTTTCTTAAAAGATCATTTTCTGGTGTTGATGTTATTCCTACCAGGTTTTTGAGGCATATCATTAAAGTGCCTAAAATATGGACTTTTGCTTCCCTGGGTAATCATGGGTTAGAATGTGCTTCTGCAGGGATGTTCTGATTCATTCCTTGGGGAATGTTAACTGCATAGGGGGCTTTCCTCTGAAATACTCTGCAGTACCGTAGAGGTTTTAAATTTGACAGTGTAAAAATATCACAGTGTGGCCAGTATGACTTCAAATGCCATGAACAGCAGGCATGGGATTGGCAGTTTTGTCTAATATTTAATGGTAATTCACTTTCTTTATTCTGCCAAATTACACTTGGCTGTTTGTTAATTTGTGTCTTTAAGGGGCTCCAAGGAAAGTGCACTGTGAAGGCAAATGGGGGAGACTTTGAAAACCTCTTTGTAACAAGCTGTATGCTTGGTCATGTTTTGGGTTTTTTCAGTATGTTGATATATAGACAATATAAGTGTACATATCAGGGTTACGAAGTTAACCTTTAACACCTATTTCACTCCCAGGCCAGCTTTGGGACTACTTTATTTTCTTATCCCTTTTTAGATCATTCAGTACACAATCTACTGTGTGACAATCATATAAAACTGTGTCAGACTCAGCCAGTGACTTTAATTGTGTCACAAATGTAATGTGACATGAGCAATGCACCCTGGTGTTCCAAGGAATAACACAATGTGTCACAGTGGCAATGTGTAAATTAGGCTTCTCCAAGTGCCATTGTTATGGAAACTGAGGCCTTCAAATGAAGCTATTGCACAGGAGTGCAGGAATCTGAGCCCAGGAGCAGCTCTGGCCTGGGATTTGGTTATGCCTGCCCTGAAATCTTTTCTGTGATCCATAAATAATGTAACAGTGCTTCTAACTATCCCAGATAGACTTCAAAAGATTTTAATCAAATGGTTGTTCTAAAGGTGTTTATATGTATCAAAAATCTACAAGACTGCAGATGTTTTTTCTCACCAAGGTGCTGTTCATCTGCCAGAGAGGGGATTCCATTTTCTTCCTCTCCAAATCTATAAATACACCTGAGCATAGAGGATTTCAACTACTCTGTGTATGCCACATGTTCTACTTTGAATTCAAATTTCTACGAATCATGTTCCCCAATACTTCTAAAACTTGAATAGATATCAATTTAATGTTTTGAAAGAGAGAGTAATTGGATGTCTGTGGTGTGATAGCATGGAACATTTAAATTGCACCCATCTCTATATTTTGAAGTTTTATGCTTCAGTCTATGTGATAGTTACAGACTGAGTCCAGTGAAGAAACTCTTTCATTTTGTTCATTAAAAAGAGGTTTTGATATGTGCTTGGTGTGCTTGATTAACAAAACCAACAGACTTCTACTGTCTACAGTTGATAATAAAATGATATTCAGTGGACTGTGATCTTTGCGTGAGACAGTCATTTAGGACCGGGGAGCACTGTACTCATAGAGCTTGGTTAAATGTTATTACAATTCAGGTTCATTAATTTTTCTAATTAATCTGATTGATTAAAAGTAGTTGTGAAGCCGAATTGGAAAATCAGAACAACAAAGTCATTGAAAATTCAGCTGACTATAGTAAAAGATCTGGAAATATGCTACTCTAAAAGTTGAGACCAAAAAAAAAAAAGCCCAACAAAAGAGTCCTGCCCACAGTCACAAACCTGGAGTGCTTAGAATGTTTAGTCCCCACTGCCTGGAGCTAAACAATTCCTAATGTTGTTAGTTCCAGCTCACTTAAATAAGTCAATTAGGTAATGTCTTTTCTGGTCTGGCTTCCCATTCTTTTGCTTTTGAAAGCCAAGTATATGTTTGGCATTTTGTAAGTGGGAGTGGAAGTTTAATATAAATTTCAGGGAGAGGTCTGAGCCCGACACTCATGGTCCAAACCAGTGGGAATATTTTAGGGCTACCAGTGAGCTCCACCAGGCTCTAACAGCTTCAAAAGCCTTTCCTTGCTGGGGCCATGCCAGTGATAATGGTGCTAAGGACTCAGCACCACACTTATGTTTGACTTTGTGTGATTATGGGCTGGGCCTGTGGGCTGAGTACCATTAGTAACTGGAGTGCACTGGTGTGATCCTGAACATGCTGGTTTAATATGAAAGGAACCAGTTTGACACTGAATGGGAGGTGGCCATAATTGGAAGCTCCTCTTTAAGAACACTCCTATTCCAAGCTGAAGTATCAAGGCAGACTTACCCATTTATCTCCTTTCAGGTCAGTCTGACTAATAACGTTTCCATTCTCCATGTCATTATGCCATGATCAATATATCAATATTTTCTGTTAACTGCTACCACAGATGTCTTTTGCATGGCTGCATTGCTGAAGTGGGGCATAGTCAGTCACTCTTTGTGTATTGGAGCTTCCATCCAAGTCAAGCATTTAGTGTGTTTGGGGTTTTATTTTTAAATCATATCAAATTAATGGGCTTCTTTTATACTTTTGCCACGAGCCCATATGCACATTACTGTGTTGAAAATATTCATAATTGCAACTTATTGTTTAAGAAATATTAATATGTTATATTTGCTCTTACAAAGTGCCCACAAGCTCCATAGGAGCCAGCACTGAGGGCTTGATTTCTGAACTCTGTGTTTGTACATTCTAGACAGGATGGACAAGTCACAGACTCTGGGTCTGTGTGCAGGCTAGTCTGGACTTCAGAGTGAATGTCTGAGCCCTCTGAAGAGAGAAATATATCAAAAGTGTATCTGTGTCCCACCAGCACAATTAAACTTTCCAGAATGTGTTGAAGTGGTGATTATTGAGCTTCTCAGACGTGTTGAAAGAACTCAAAATTGCCCCTTTACACCAGAGGTTTTCATTTAATTAATACTATCAAATAAGCTGCAGTGTCCTATTTCAGAGTAATCAGATTTCAATTATACTGCAGTCAGGGCCCCACAAGACCACATAACATCCCTGTTTCTGCAGATTACACTAAGTTATGATGATATTTTGACTATTTTAATTTGTCTTTTTTGTGTGGTTTTATGTCAGAGATGCAAGTTAGATATAGCTTTCCAACAATCTGACTTTTTGCATTAATTATTCAGATAGTAGGCAGTTCTGAAATATTCTAAAAGGCTTCTACAACCTTCATTTCAGCAATTAACACTCCCTTTTAATGTTAGTCTGTTCTGTCAAGCAAATCAACCAGCTTGGCCTTCTTAGTGCCAGGATACTTTTTTCAGCAAAAAGGAGATGTTCATGCTTCCATGTTCAATGACAAGAAGACACAGAAATTGGAGATATTACCTGATTACAATAAATTGAAAATATTAGCCACTAATGTGGCTAATTGTGACTAATTGTAGAAGATATTAATTATGTGTATGGGCTTCCTCAGCATGGGCTTCCAAAGCATTTGCTTTGGCATAACACAGAGAGAACAAAAACCAATGGACGATTAATGTGATTTTAAGAGTAAAAAAAATGAATTAATGATTTCTTTGGACCTGATCTGTTTGATTGGTGGCACATACAAACATCAGATAGCGTCTACCACTTTTCTCTGACAGGATTCTGAAACTGAGTACTGAAGCATCTGAAATCCCTGAAAGGTATTCTATGGTCTACCAAAAACTTTGAAACAGGTTCTTATCCAGACATTTGATTTACTTTTCTTCTCTAGCTAAGGTTTCAGGGTTTAACATTGAAAATGGTTTATGTAATAAGAGCAGCAGGGCTATTAATAGCCTAAATACAATGTTCATAAGGTAGCACTAGAGTTAATATTTCGTTGCTGTGGATAAAGAATAAGATTCATATTTGGGGGACTCATCATTAGGTTATGATATCATAGTAATGTCATAGGAGTAAGAATAAAAGATGAAATTAATTTGATGTTTTTCACTGGTCTCAAGCTTGGTGAAGTGATATGAGTGGCTTGGATTGTAACAACTCTTACAAACACAGAAGACAAAGATTAATTAGAAAACATTAAAAGCTCTTGGCAAATAAGAATTTTAGTAACACAGATGCTGCATGCAAATAATCCTCATAGAATATAATTCTATTGTTTCATAATTCAGGCATAAGTGGGGAATTCAGTTCCATTGTAATGCTCTAGTGGGAAATGTGACAGCTAAAATTGCTTCAATGACCCTCATCCAAGAGGGTATGACTATTTAGAAAGTGATTCTTATGCAAGTTTTTTTATTACTAGATCTGCCTGATATACTCCCTTATTTCATAAATACTGTGTCTCTCTTGTTTTTTTTTAAATCATCACTTGATGATTTTTTCAAATCATCAATTATCACACTCATTTTGCTGACAATGGTTGGGCATAGAATACAGTGATAAGAGCATAGGGAAAATTTGATGACAAAATGTAACAACAACTGCACACACTGTAAGGTGTTAAACAGTCCAGTCAAAAGCCCAAAAAATTGAAGAAAAAAAGAAGGAAGGACATTCTTCGAGATGTCATATAGAAGAAAAACAGGTCTCAGTAACAAAGGATCTAGGTTGGCTTTCATATATTTGAAGATCATATTTCATCCTCTTTAGCTCACATACAAGGAGTTTTTCTGTTTAGCAATGAATCTTTCAGCTTGAAGAAGATACAAACATTTGGAAGAGTTTGTAGTTGCTGCAGGAGCACAGCACAGCTGGGCAGAGCAGAAGGGAACTGACAGACATGAGTTTGACTCTGCTCACCCAGGTAGAATTCTGGCTTGAGAAATCCCTCTGCCCCTCACCCTCTAACTCCATTGGTGGAAATCAGACCTCAGGTTGCTGCATGAGGATGAAAATCTCAGAACATGCCATAATGCCAGCTGAAATTCACCAGCAGAAGGGAAAGCACAAACAGTTGGAATGGCAAAGCTATGACCAAATCCATTCTCTCAGGACCAGGTGGATAATTTATGAATAATTTATTCACAGAATTTCAGTGGGTGTTGGATTCAGAAATTGTGTCTGAAAAAACTTTCGTTTTCCATGATCCATAACCTGTTTGAGTAGACTCTGTATATTTTTTCAAACATTTTTCTCATCCATGAGCATTTTTTTTGTTACTTCAGGTATTGGAGTTTGCCATCATCTTAAGAAATATACCTAACATAGTTTCTGTTACATTAAGCAATTAGAAAATATTAGTCTGGTTTTCAATAAGTAACCATAATTATGCATTATTATTAACCAGCATAATTATCTACTAATAAGTAATGTCTACCTACTAATCTAAAAAATAACCTACCAATCTACCTACTAACCTACAAAGACTTGCCAAGACCTACTAGTAAATATTAATCACACTTCCAAGGCAGGACAAACACCTTAGGCTATGTGCTTCACAGGACATGTTACTGGGACTACTGGGACGCTAAAGTAAATGTGAAAGCTAAAGTAAATATTTCAGCTAAATTGTGCCTGCAGACTGGTCATCCACATTCCATCTTGAATTTGGAACCTTCTTTACTTGGAAGGAGCAGCAGACTTGGTCCAGTCTTCCTCCTGTCTGCCCTGTGGCAGCATCAACACGAGTGCAAGGGCTGTGCTCCTTTCACCCGTTTTGTCTGACCCAGAGATCATTTCATCATCACTGCTATGCTGTAAGAGAGAGAGCATCAGCAGCCATGTGGGATACACCAGTTTCCACATGCCTGCAATCCCATCTCCCTGGGAACTGCCTGCCTTTCTTCCCCACTCTTCTCCCCAGTATCGTCCCAGCCCCATCAACACCAAGATCGAGCCCTGGTACTTTCCTTTATTACCACACCCTGGTATCACCCTTGGATCCACTGCACTCTTCAGCCCACCATCTTCAGCATCTTTCTGGTCTCCAAAGCCCTCAGCAATTATTGCTTCAGGTAAGAGGGCCTGGGGACATCTGTATCCTCTCTGCCCATCTTACTGCATCTCTTCCAACCAATGTAATTTTAGTAAAATTCAAGGTCATCTCTGCACAGATCCCATCCTCAGGATTTTGCAGACACTGCAGAGGTGTGCTAGGCTAAATATTTACCATCACAAGTTCCCAGTGACTATTCCACAACCACTCCCTCACCCAGTATCATTCCAGCTCGCAGACGATCCCATGACACCATAGAGTCATCTCCTCCCACCTCTCACTCTGAAGGGCTACATGAAAAAAGGCAAGCATTACCTCATGCTAATAGGGAAAGTGTGATTAATATTTTCTCTATATTTAATCTCATCAGCTCACTCACTAGGCGACATAATTAATGTGAATATACAGATTTGTATTCCTACATGGCTCTTTGTACTGAGGGACATCCTCTGTTCAGTGTAACGCTATGCAAATACCTTGCTTGTGTGTGCCTACCTATCACCTTACCCATGCAGCAGGAAACAGGAGAATTTTCTCAAGACTTGCTACAAAGGACTGGGAAACTCCTGCTGCTGGTATTTCTAGGCACAGACTTGGCAATTGTACTTCTCCCAGTCCCAGTTAACAGAATTTGAAGGCTGGATGCCTCTTGCTGCCTTGGCTCTGAATTGGGAATGAAAGTGGGGTAGCTTGTGTCTAGGTGGCTGCTGGATAGCAATGTCTCTCTCTGTGCTTAAGCCACCTCAGCAGTATGGCTGAGCTGAGAAAGAGGAAACATAAAGCTTGTGTTGCACAGAAAAAGGCGAGGTTTGGAGAAAACCCTCACCTGAGTGTCTGTGCTTCCCCCATGAGTCTGATTGGCTTTTGTCGCTAAGCAAACTTAATCTGTCTTTAAGCGACATTTAGAGAGAAAACAGCCAAACAGCAGATGCGGTGGTGAGCAATGGTTTTAGCAAAAAGGTCTGTCCTGTAGGATGCATCCAACTTTCTTTGTGGAATCCATCCAACTCACAGCAAAGAACTGAAACCTTATGACAAATGTCAGGAAATACAGGATATATATTCCCTCACTGATGTCGTCCACATAATTTTTCCTCTTTTTTTCTTTTAGCAGCCATGCTCTCTTCACCTTAAAAAGAAGCTCTTGAAATTAAATGCCTCTATGGAAAGCCCACATCTGGGTCACAGTTTAAAGGCTGTCGTCTCTGTGCTGTTAAGATGATTCCTTGTCAAGCACAGGAATGAGTAGACACATGTGCAAGCAACTGGGCACATTCGGGCAAGACATAATGTCAGCCACTCAGCCTTTGCAGTGATTTATCTGGATTTAGGGTTCACTCCTGCTTTCTGTGCAGATTTCAAAGGAAATTGCAAACATACATATTCATCATCCTCTCTTAATGGAGGCACAGAATCAGGAACTAAATAAGAAATGAGCTTTATTCAAAATTACAAAACAAATGGAATAGACTGATAAATACATTGGGATATTTTTATAAATTATGTTCCATGAACTTTGCACTCTGACTGATAAAACTGTGGGGGTTTATTTTGTTATCCCTTGGAGACACATTTTTGATCCCGAACACATTTGCTTTAGAGTAAAATATACCAATATTTAGATCACTTTTATTTTCCATTCAGACAAATGGAAGTTTAACTGTGTGACTGTATTAGCTGTAGGTTGTCCCTAGGGGTATGACAGTCGTGTTTGAAGTTCTTTTGTTTGAGTAAGGAGTATGTTTCAAGCCCCTCTGAATGTTCTTCATGCTGTAGCTGATCAGGTTCAAAGGGCAAAAAGGGAATGGCATTTTATCCTTTTCTCCTGAGCACTCCTTGAAGTACTACAGTCCTCATTGATGGCAGTCACCATCTGTCTGGCCTGCTCACGTGGCCTGGTTAACTGTAGGATCCAAGCACCTCACATTTCAGATTTATTCATCCTCACAATACTGGGTAGGGCATAACTTCCCTGTTCTTACAGTAGAGAAAGTGAAATGTTTTGGGGAAAGAAGTTGTAAATGACTAAGTAACTTGTAACGTTAGAGCAGAAATTATACCACTGTTGTTCAGATCAAAGGAAACATTTAAGTGTCCAACTGGCTTTGGTTTTATTGAAAGCAAGATACTGACTTCGGCTAAAATCAGTTTACAGCAATATTCATTTTGCATTAATGAATATGATTTGCAGGAATAAAATTTTTCTTAATGAAACACCACATAATGAAGCATGAGAAGTGCCTCATATATTATTATAATCCTGGTTTCACGTATTTAAAGCTTGGATGGAGGAGGCAGGCAAAGGCTAATAGAGTAGGCTAGCTGAGGCCCACCGAAGATAGGCCAGTGCAGTTACCTGTCTGTGTCCTGTGTGCTCTTCCTCTGCGCCAGACGGGGAGAGGATGGCTTTACAGACAGGGTCAGGAAATGAAAACAGCAGATATATGACTTGCATTTGTAAATGTCAGCTCTTCCTCTCCTTACATCAGGGCACACGGAGCAGTTCAAACACTGCCTTTAGCTTACACTTCATGTTTCAACGTCTGTCTGCTTTGCTGGTGTCACAGCCTCCCGTGCACTGGATCCACAACAGCAGCCAGGGAGCCCTGCCTGCCTCCACAGCCCTTGGATGCTCGTGCATTTGTGCAGGTGCATAGACACACCCTTCTCAGGTAGGTATAACCAGCTGGAGTGATTAATGGGGAATATTACTGCATCTCCTCTTACTCCCTTGTTTGTCCCAGCATTAGGATTACCTTTGCCATCTGTAGTTGCCTGTTGCCTTTCATCCTGAGAGAGCTTTCTGCTGTACACAGAGGATCTGCAGTACAGCCACTTCAAAGTGTGAAGGAAGCATTAAGGTGTAGAAAGGGCAGCTCAGGAGATGGCCTTCAGATCCTGACCCACCAGATTTGCATCTTTGGTGCCCACACAGAGCAAAGGAGTTTCATTTCTGAGGCTTGCTCTCGCAGAGGTGCTGTGTGGGGGATTGTACGGGGAGCAAAAGCAGCACTGTTGTGAAGTCTGGTTACTGCAGATGTCTGTTCCTGGTGTTGGGGGAAGTGAGCCCAGAGCAAAGCTTTTCACAGACTGCAGGACTCACAGCCCTGCTTTGCTTTGTATCTAATAATACACTAAACTGTGCTGCAAGTTGTTGGGGGCTCTGACAGGAATTCTGTCTATTTTTCTGAATTTACTACTTGAAGTTACACCCAAATCTACTTGTCAGGTTGTTTGAAAAGTTGCTTGAAACTCCTTCAGAATTTACAGAGAAACTGACCCTTGCAGCATACATGTGGATTGCACAATTTTTATGGAAATAGTTTCAAAATACATATAAAGGGTGTGTCAGGGGCTCTGTGACTGCCTGACCATAACAGCCAGTGGAAGCACTGGCCAAGGGTGCACAAGTCCTTTGTGCCACACGTGTTCTTTTCAGGGCAGTTCTGCATCTTTTTCCCTCCCCAGCTTTAGCATAAAGAAGACACCCTGCTACTGCTCTTAAATCTGGTGTTAGGAGATATCAGTGGAGCTTTGTTCTTCTCCTATTTTCTCTTCAGGCGGACAGGAAGCTCAATAGCATCCTTTCTGCTTTAATTTGACAGTTTTCTTCCCCTCTGCATCCACCGAGGGTGAAAGAAGTTTAATTCAATAGCATAAAGAAGAATTTCTAACAGTGAAAACAGTCTCTTTTTTCAGAGAAATCTTTGAAATATTGTGCATCTTTATTAAAGCAGTCCGATTCTATTTGGCAGTCTATGTAAGTAATCAAGAGTATAATAAAAAATGTGGCGTAAAGTAGGAAACAACATTGAAATTCAAACTCTATACAAAATTATAGAGACTTCCCTGAGCTTTGGGTGAAGTCTTTATGGCAGAGAATAAAGAATATCTCTCTTCCAATAAGTAGTAAAGTTGCCACTCAGTGGGAATGGGCACACAAAGGGTGCTCTTTCACTATTAGAGCTTTTATCCTACCAAAACACCAGTTATCTCTCAACAATTCCATAAACAATGTAGATTTAAATCTATATGATAACATGAAATAGACATAACCAGAATCACATTCCAACGTCCAAATTTTCTTAATTAAAAACTACTTTATACCCACAGTGTATTACATACAGCACCAATGTTATCTGATTATTTTTAAAAGAATGTGCATGCAATATTACATTCTGGCACTACATAAACCTTGATAAATTCATAATGAAATGAAGCAAACATTATTTATCTTTAAAATCCAGGCACTAAACTTGAATATCCTCCTGGAAATTTTAATTAGCAATGTAAAAAATGCTAAGGAAAAGTATCTGCTCCCAGTTGTCTGTTCAGGTTAAATTAAATTATTTCTGGAAGTAATATAATTAAAATCCTTTTAGTTCTTAATCAATATTTTATTTACATTTATTTTCCTTGTACTACTTGATTAGTTCTTTTGAAAATGGTGGGTTAGGTAGCTTATTTTCAGTTTATTATATACTCACACGTATCTGCATTTTCACTAATAGATAAACCTCTTGCAGTACAGCAACAGCGTAAAAATCATAAAATTATGTTTCTTCAGCTTGGCAACTGGAATTCTACCATGTGTCAACAGGAATTGTATTAATAAGTTTTCAGCTGACCTAAGTTCCTACATGAAAATATCTTTCCTACAGATCATGTAAGTTATACATTGCACGAAGGGCCTGATTCACCTAGATACTCTTAAGCTTATGCAAAATGAATGGAAAAGAGAAAGTAAAACTTATCATTCTTATTTAGCTACACTTTACACTCCGACAGACCCAAAGCAAAGACCTAAACCTGGAAAGAGCCAAGCCCTGCACCAGCTGGAGTCCCACTGACATAAAGGACTCCACATAACAGTCCACAACAAACACTCTTGATTACTCACCATGCAACATAGAATGGCATATTCCTAATATGTAAAGAATATTACATATGTGACTGTTGGAATGGAAACCATATCAGCAATGGTTAAAAGGGCAAAGATTCTCTTTTTTGTATGCCAGATTTCTGAGGACTTTGGTTGGTCTTTTCTCTGTGTTAATCATGACACTGTTTACGTCAGCCACAGACTGTGTTCTGCAAAATGATGTGAACTCTAGTTCCAGTCAGATTGGAACTGAAATAGCACATGATTAAGTTAGACTGATGGAGGGACTGAGGGTTATATTATACTTTAAAATATACTTCAGAAAGTTTTTCCAATTTTTCTAGCTAATCACCTCTCTACGGAGTTTGATTCTGCAGAGTTCCTGGGGGCAGTTGGTGTCAGCGACACACATCTCTGTCTCTGTGCACCTTTTAACCCAGCACATGAGTTTCCCAGTGTCACCAGAGTTCAGCAGGTGACTGCAGCCACAGAGCCAGCTCTCCATAGCTGACGTGAGGAGCTGTGCCCAGCAGGGTCTTAGAGCAGGAGAAAGGCAGTGTCTTCCCAGCAGTGGGACGTGAGGGCATCAGAAGCAGGGGAAAGTCATGCAAGGTTCCTCAGGTTTTATGCAAATTGCTTAAGACTTGGCAGGTCTGCTAAGATCTCAGTGCTGGCAGACACACTGTGTGTACATCTGAGGTTTGCCATATTTATGTATGTAGTGTGTGTATGCCTAAGCAATGAAAATTAGTCAGTCCAGTGTTTCACCAAAACTGAAACCCAAACAGAAATTTTGTGTTGTTAAACCAATCCTTCACATTTATTTTAAAGTGTTTAATTTACTTTTTTTTCTCTGCTGAGCCAGTATTTTGAAAGTATTTTGAAATACAAAATCCTAATACTTACTAGAGAAAATGTTTTTCTGAGACCTTGGCACCTACTTTGTATAACCTGAGCCTATTTTGCATAACCAAGAGGGTAATTAATCTATTTTAGATAACTATCCAAACTGAAACTGTTGAGTGCTCATAGTTAAGTAGTTGAGTGATACAAAAGTGACTTGATTTTTTCAATATTTATAAAGGTATACGTGTAGTGGTGAAAATTATGACAAGTGCAAGCTCTTGAACACCACTTTTGAATCTTTCCTTTACCAATGTATCAGATACAGGTTTCCATAGCCTAAAGTGACTTTCTAAACTGTACTTCAGACCTCAAACTTTAGGTTCTGGTTTGAAAAAGTTCTAAAAATAGCATAAATGTTTAAGTTTCTACAAAGGGAGAAATACAAAATGATCCAGAATTGTGCTGAGGACACGAAACAGGATCATGGCTGGTACCACAGGAAGGCCAGGCTGCCATCAGAGAGGCCACAGAGAAGAAATGGGCTCAGTCTCTGGAACCTCACAAAGTGCCAACTTCTGCACCTGGGCAGGAGCATTCCCAAGCACCAAGATGTGATGAGGGCCACCTGTTTGGAAAGCAGAAAAGGCCCCAGAGGTCCTGGTGGACCAGGAGACAGAAACCTGACCTTGCAGTAAGGAATGCTGACGTAGCTTGGGCTGCATTAGGAGTGTTGCCAGTGGAATGAGGGGGTGATCCATCCCCTCTACTCAGCACCACACCATACCAGACCATATGTGTCCAGTACTGAGCTCCCCAGAACAACAGGGATATGGATACTGCGGAGTTTTTGATGAGGGACCACAAAGATGATGAAGGGACGGGAGCATCTCTCCTGTGAGGAAATGCTGACAGAGCTGGGACTGTTCAGACTGGAGGAGAAAAGGGGTGGGGAGAATCTTTTACAACCATCTGAAGAAGATGCAGCCCAGTGACGGGGGGAAGCAATGGACAAAAACTAAAACACAGGAGGCTCCAGCCAGAACCTCTTTTGAACTGTGAGAGTGACCAGCACAGGCTTCCCATGGAGGCTGTGGAGTCTCCATTCCAGGAGATACTCAAAAATCCTCTGGATATGGTCCTGGATCACTGGCTCTTGGCCCAGGATGGTTGAAGAGGAACAAAATTTCCTTGGACTCCCTGTACTGGCTGCTTTCACTTGAGTACATCTGACTCATCCTGAGGTCATTCTGGGAGAAACAAAATGGAATGTTCCCAGTCTGAATCTTTTTGAGATCAGAATCTCTTTCATGTAAGAAGCAAAAACCAGATTAACTAAGTCTAAAGTAATTTTTGCAGTGAACTAGTTAAAATGCATTAGAATTTACTGCAGATAAGCCATTTTAGTCACATTTTAAATGAATATATTTTATTTTGGTAACTGTCTGGAAAACTTCCATTATTTCTTCACATGTCCAGACAAAGACTGAGAAGACTTGGCTACTTTTACATGAGCTAGCAGAAAAACCAGGTAAGTACAAAAACCTCAGAAAGGTTATATATATTTTTACCACAAATACAGTGTAATTATATTAATTGAAACTGTTCCTGATTACAGGATGCTGGTGACCTAAATCCTTGTATTAAACTATTTTTAGGTCTTCATGTGTTATTTAATAGTTGATGTTTCTATGAACAGAAAATTAATTCATTTGATAAATAATCCTGTTATTGGTTCAAATAAAAAAAGTGTGTTAGGACTTGGAGAGCAATTTTGTTTACCAGTCACACTAATGCATTATTCTAAGTTAATTAAAGTGCTTTCTTTTTTTTTTTTTTTTTTTTTTTTTTTTTTTTTTTTTTTTTTTTTTTTTTTCTCTTTTTTCAAGTTAATTAAATTGTTTTTTTTTTTTTTTTTTTTTTTTTTTTTGTTTGCTAATGTTTTTCATTTGAGTTCTGACCATTTCCTGATGTTTCAATTAGTTTTTTTTCACAGACGTGTTATAATGAGCATCAAGTTAAGATCAATGGTTGGTAAAATTCATGACACTGTTACTCAACCAACCCTTAAGCTCTATTTGACTTCATAATATTTCAGATGACATAGTATTTCAGACGACTTGATGTATGCAAACAGATACCTAATTCAGCTACTGTTACATATGTACTTAATGAATGTAATGACATTTATGGAACTTGTCAGAAATTTTTCAATGCTACATATTCTGCTCCAACTGAAATTGTGCCAAAACTGGAACATTTTGGCAACAATATTAACTTTGATGAAGTTTCACAGGATTATTTCTAAACTCTAGAATAGGCTTCCTGGAAGATGAGAGTAAAAGATGGAAAACCTGACTTTCTTGAGCCAAACATGAACATTTGGCCAAAGTCCCATTTTTGCCAAAAGTTTTGGCACACTTTCAGTCCAGATTGACACAAAAAAATTTTCAAATAAAAACACATAAAATAAGAGGCTCCCCCACTTATCCCTAGGTCCTTGTTGGAATTGCCATTATTAGACTGTAGCAGTCTCTCTGGGTTTATAACCTGCTCATCATTTACACCTCTTCAGTTGCGCCGTGGTTAATTGGGAAAACCTAAAAAACATTGTGCTTGCAATGGAAGAGACTGTTTGGTGGAGCAGTGCTCCACATTGCTGCAAACTTTCTCCACAGACTGGCTGGCACTGAGTTTTGTGTAGGACAAAGGGGAAGGCAGCTGGCTCCTGCCAGGAGGAAAAGGGAACCCGGGATGAGGGTGTGGAAGGAGCCTGCAAGGCTGGACTGTGGATCATCCTGACCAGGAGAATGAATGGCTGTGACTCCCAACAGAATTAGGTAGCTGCTGCTTTTGAATATTCACTCAGATGCATTCTTTCATCTTAAAATGCCCAAGTACTTTTAAAAAACCTCAGTCTGGGAGACTGGAGCAGACGTATTGCAGAAAGACAGAATTAAGGTGTCTTAAGATAAAGGTTGAAAGCCTGAACTGGGTTTGATAAAACAAGGGTAATTGATGGTTCAGAGTGGTCGAGCTGATCAAGCCAAAATTGCTGAGGGACATATTTTAAATACAGGTTTAATTAAATGATTTGGATAGAGGACTTTGAAATTTAGGGAAACCAGAGATGGAGATCTTGCAGCAGTGAAAGAAGGGAGATATGACAGAGTATGACAGATGGGAGCATAGATGTTTCAGCAGAAAAATAACAGATTAAGCACAGCCTAAAGAAACAACATAGATGTGTAAGAGAAGGAACAGGAAAAGATAATTCCTAGCTCATAACCATAAATAAAAATAAGTTGAAAGAACAGGGTACAGTAAGATGAATACTTGGCCTTTCAGAATTAATTTGCTGTAGCTTGTGCACTTAAGGAAGGACTGTGAAGACTTTAATCTTTTTCCCACCCACTTGCAACTCCAGAAAAAAAGATTAAATGTGATTTTTTTTTTAAATGCGCTTTGCTTTGAATATGATATATGTGTATATATAAGTAAGAACCATCCAGGTGCCCTCTCATTTAATAACCAAATTCAGGACTTTCCTGGCATAAATTAGTACTCCACATTCAGT
The DNA here is from genome assembly GCA_013398275.1 of Promerops cafer. Lineage (NCBI taxonomy): Eukaryota > Metazoa > Chordata > Aves > Passeriformes > Nectariniidae > Promerops > Promerops cafer. The sequence goes on along the minus strand of VZSE01001082.1, from coordinate 767,627 downwards.
TCAAATGCCAGCAAACAATGATCTGATTTTCTGAAATAGAAAGTGCAAGACATCTCAGAATAAACATTGTATCCTATGACTTAGCAAGAATCATATGTTTATCACAGTGCTGCCAAAGTACAGAGAAATTGCAAATGGTTTAGGTAATTTCAAATTACTTCTGGGGCAAGCACCCAATCTGAGAGATCTGAAAACTAAGCTGTTTAAAAATAGAGAGCTCCCAAACATATTTTTTTTCATTTCAGCAAGCTGCAGCAGTAGCATGCCAATCAGAGATCCAATCTAGCAGCAGCTTTTGGTCTAATACAGTGACTACAGTTCAAATGTTTATAAATATTTTGTCTGATAAATCTAGGTGACTGCTAACAGCACAGGAGGCCGTACCTGTGGTAGTTAAAAGGTTGCAGGCAGCTATTTAACAATGGAATTGTCAGTATGCCTGAACTGGCCTGACAAATGCATTGTACATTTAACCAGCAGGAGTTCCCATGCATTCCACCAGAAGACACCCCAGCCTCCACCTGGAAGTTAATAGGACATCAAATTTTGGTACAAAGTGTTTAAAGTTTCTTGGTCTTAGTGAATTCTCTCAGACCTAAGAAGGTATGAAGAGAAGTAACACATGTAAATAACACTTGGTTAATTTACCAAATGTTAAATTAATATCTTTTTAAAGCAGCTGAACAATCAGTTGGAGCATTTTACAGACACTGCTGTGAGAGCAGGGCTGGAGAGCTCAGCCTGCACTGCAGTTCAGGCATGATGAGCATGTGCAGAAATGCACACAGGTGGTGGCTGGGACAAAACAGTGCAACCCTTCCATTGTGGCTTAGCTCCTGGCCTGGCCTGTCAGCAGTGTCAGCACTAGCACTCGGGGAGAGCTAGCCCCTGACACAAAGAATACCTGTGCAAAGTGCCAGTGTATCACCCTCCCTTCTTCCCTCACATACTCCTTCTGCTACTGTAAAATCCTCATCTGATAAAGATGAGAAAGAGTAAATTATTGTTCATCTTTCAGGTATTTCTGTCTTGTCTTTCTTGATTCCTTTTTTAAAAAATTCATCCAAAAAAGAAATTCTCTCTTTAAAAATTGTTTCAAATAAATAATCCAGTCTCAGACCACTTACATTTTCATTTAAGAGGAAGGCAAAATAAATTAGTTTGGTACTTCATAATATGTATTGATCTACTGGACAGATTTACAATACAATACAATTTAATTTATAGAGTATCTCATAATACTGACATCAACAAAATTACTTACAGTGAATTTTAAACACATTATCATAGCATATCCATTGACTAATTTAGAAAAATATCTTTGCTTTATATATTTTTTTAGACAAGCTGAACAAAGAAAGATGTGGTTTATCCTGAAAGAAAGGAATTACAAATGTCAGGATAATGAAGAGACAACATCAGTTCATCAACAAATATCTGGAAGCAGCAGCTAACAGGTATGTTCAGCTTGCAGGGAGCTGTGATACAAAATTCTCACAGTAAGTTTCATTCTCTCTATCCCACAGTCTGGGGAGATGTTTTCACTATAATTTGTTCAGTGTAAAATAATGAAGATATATATTTGATATAACTCTTTGCTTATTTCTATGGAAAGCAATTTCTACTGAGAACAATTATGCTGAATTCTGCACCTGGGGTGGTGTAATCCTGGATGTACTTATGAACTGGGGGACAAGAGGCTGGAATGCAGCCCTGAAGAAAGGGATGTGGGAGTTTTGGTTGATGGTGAGCTCAATTTTTGAGAAACAGAAGCAAGAAAATATACACCTAAATCTGATGCAGAAAATCCTAATTTGAAACATATGAAATGAAACAAAGAATGACACCAATCCATTTTTGATAACATAGTGGTTAAGCAATTTCAAAATTATATGGTCAGCCTTGACAATAGGAAGAGTCATTCCAAATAATCAGTGTTCTTTGTGATCAAACCCACAAAAGGGGGAGAATTAACTTACTGTAAGAGCACCAGAAATGTGACTGCAAAGGGAATAAATGTATTCATTAATAATTAATAATTATATTGATAATTATATAAATTTCAAATATTGATTAATTTATAGAAATTTTGTAGCTTCTTCCATGCCCACTTTGGTACACAAATGTACAGAATTTCTGAGCTGGAGTATCTCTGCTTGCTTTTACCTGCTCCTTCTCTTGTCCCATGTTCTCCATGACCTATCATGGTGAGAAACTCAGAAATTAATGCACCATCTGTAATAACCCTTTCAAACCCTGCCCCAGTCTGTTCAGCTTTGCATAAAATGAAATTCTGGGTGGGCCAGGGCCAGCTCTTACTATATTCAATTACTGCCATCAATAAGATGCACCTTTTGGAAAGGTGCACAGCAGAACAGCAGGAACAAGCCTGTCCTGTCACACACACAAATCTGATCATCTCTGTCTCTCCAGCTCCACCCCTGCATTACACATCTGTACAGTTTCTGTCCTAAATATTTGTATTTGACCAATCAGCTAGTGTGAGTTTGGTGCAGTAAAACTATTCTGAATATCTTTCTGTATTTTCAGTATTTCTTTCACTGACCTGTACTGTAGTGATTTTTTTTTTTTTCCTAAACATTGCAGCTTATCAGTTTTCAAGCTTTAATTCCTAAGTCATTTGATTCTGGGCAGGGGAGAGAGCCCAGATAAATACTGCTCTGCATGTACTAGCTTGTGTTTCTATTTCAATAGTCTGCTGATTTCTGGAGATATAAGTTACTCTTCAGGATGATAATTTTCCCAGATTCCAATGCAGGTTACCTGTTAGAATTTTACTGAATGTGGACAACACTATTTATTCAGCATGGGGAGTACTGAAAAATAAATCATGATGAATTTTCACATTTTTTATTCTTAACTAGCACCATTATTTTCCTGTTCTCTGTAACTATATCCATTAGAAAATATAGCAGTCACAGATAGAATAAAATAAACATCAGTTTTTGAAAGGCAAGAATTCAATATAGGAAGTTTAAAGATTAAACAGCACTGTGTAGTGTCTTTTCTACCCTTTTTGCAGTGGAATAAATGACCACAGAAGTTACAGGCAGTTGAGAAAGTAGCACTCTACTCTGCAATTAGAAGTGATGGATAAAATGAGAATAGAACTGCAAAGCTGTCATTTTCAGGTATTAAAAAGACAAGCATTTTTCTACACTAACTGAAAAAATATTTGCTCATCTACTTGTTCTGCTTAGATGTCAGAAATGTAAAAGGTTTATACATTTAACATTTTAATGGTTCTGGAGAAATAGCAAACTTAGACCCAGTTTTCGTCTTGTTGAATTCTCATGGTGAGAATTTTTTCTAGAATTTCAGAACCTGATGAGTTGGAAGGGACCCATCAGCATCACTGAGTCCAGCTCCTGGCCCTGTGCAGGACATTCCAAGAATTCCCATGTGCCTGGGAGCATTGTCCAAATGCATCTTGAACTTGTCTTTGAAATCAAAGTGGACTCAGACCCTTGGTTTGAAAGGAAATTAATATTTGACAAGTAGATAGCATGAATATAGAATATTATGCTACAGTTCGGGTGGCATAAATCTGGAGTTAAAAGTAACACTTGTTAGTCATAATAAATTTGGATAAATTTGCTTATTTTCATTCTTCTTTTATTTTCTTCCAGTTTATGAACTTTCTAAACATTTTGTGACTGTGACTGTAAGGCAGACATCCAGACTCCAGGAATGAACCACACAAAGCTCTCCTTAAAAATGGGGCCAGGGTCAACTTTCCATTTCCTCGTTAAACCCACGTTAGGCTTATTGTTGCCTAGGCTCAAGGGGAGAAAATTCCCTCAAGGCTGTGACCTTTGCAGTGAGTTGGGACAGTTCTGAGCTTTTTCCTGAAAAAAAAGGAGTTTTCCTAGATGGATGCTAATGCTTTAGATATGGAGTCCCTGCTAAGCAACAAAGTAGCACAAAAAAACCGGTTCCAAAATTCACATTTTTTTATGAGAGTTGGTCAGTGAGATCTTGCCTGCTAGAGTACACAAACCAAACATCTTGTCCATGAAAAGACTGCTGAATATGACAATTAAAGAGAGATCAAAAAGGTGGAAGGTCCAGGCTGAGCTCTCAGCTCCTGGAAGCAGCATGGTTGTGTTGGAGTCAGTGGATCAGTATGGGTTTCTCCCTGCAAGGGCCTGGCCATCCAAAGGCACTGGAATGTGTCCCAGGGCTTGTTCTACCAAAGCCATTGTGCAGCTCTCCCAGCACAGGACAAACTGTGCAATGTTCTGCAGAACTTAGTACGTGCAAGGAAGTCCTCAGGCTGGCACCCAGCACTGAACTGGCAAACGCTGCGGTCCTGAAGAGCAGCAGGTGCAGTACTGCAGTGAGAGGTGGTGGTGATTTCCCAGAGGGATCCCGTGCCCCAGGAGCAGCTGAGTGTTGTGCTGCTCTGCCTGCCTGCACTGCTCCCTGTTTGGGACATCCCCCGAGAGGTGTGTTGGCTGGATGCTGCTGAATACGGCTCTGTCACTGCATTCTCAAATTCCTGAGAAGGGACAACATTAAAAATGATGGCCCTCAGCTAAATACTTCTCTCTTTCTCCTGCAAAGGACATTGAGGAGTTATCTGTGTCAGGAGTAAAGAAAGATCAGGAAGCCTCTTGTAATCCCCACATTGTTGTCTCAAATTTTGAGTTATGGCCCCACCAGCCACAGTTCTGCCCAACCATGGAGCCTCTGTCACTGCATCACTCTGTAGTAGAATCTTCCTCAGCCACATTAATTTTATACCATGTTTCAATACTGTTTTCCCCAAGAGCAAACCTAATGTTTCTACCTGCCCTTTAATCACTTCTGGTTCATAGCAATCTGTGTCAAAGAGCACTACGACAATAATATATAACTCCAGGGAACACTGATATTATGTAAACTGCAGCATAATACTTAACATATTAAATTCAATTTTTCAATTTAGCTATTCTCTGCCTGTTTTACTTGGCTTTAAACTAGACAAATTTCCAGTGCCAAATGCAGCAGTTGGAACTGACCACCTACAGCACAAGATTAAGGAAATGAAAAAATGCTGTGTATTTGTTCTGAAGCTAAAACCTCTTTCTCTTCAGTGAAGGAACTTCATTGATTATAAACCATGCTGCTTTAGATTAAATAAAATCGAAATATAATGAGCTATTGTGGAGTGAAGTATAGTTTATGTAAGGTTTTCAATCTCATAAACTCTAAGGGAGGTCACTCTTCTGCTAACAGAATTTTCCAGGCTTCTCTACAAAGGAAAAATTTATCTGTAAACCTGGAAATTTTATTATAAAGCCAGTACAAGTAGTGAAAAGAAGTTGAGGCATTTTTATTTCTCCATGTTTGCCCTGTCTGTAAATAACATTTTCGTGTCAGTGTTACCTCTTTTGTGGCTCTGTGGAGCAAAGCCCTGGTTTGGCTCTGCAGTCAGAGCTCCAGGGGCTCAGCCTGCCCAAGCATGCAGAAGACAGGAGCCACAGCTTCAGGGCCACATGGGCTCCTAACTTTGTCAGCATCTCTCTGGCCACTGTAGCATGAAACTACAGCAGGAGCTCGTGAAGGAGCACAGCTTCCTCCCCTTGCCCAGACACAAGAGTGACCAACACCCCTGGAGTTTTCCAGCCCCAGTGAGCGTGCTCAATGGGAATGAACATCCACAGATGAGGGACAAAGCACTGACTCCAGAGGCAGGGTGGCCCTGCTGTCTGTTTCTGACAAAACAAAGTACATACTTATTTCTGAGTCTTGGTAGCTCAGTAAATATCTAATACTTACCCAGCCACGTAGAACAAAACAAAATTGAAGGGTAAATTCATTCAAAAATCTAGTAGAATGATACTATCAGTCTTGGAGTCATTATGATGCTTTCTCAAGAACAGGTACAGTTGGTTGGAGGATGTAAAGATTTAATTTCAAATATGTACCTTAACCTAGGTTCTATTAAAGAAAATAATTTCGTTACAGCTTGTGTGCTGAGGAATAGCAATAAATATCATGGGTTCTACTCTGTGATCTCTCTCCCATCCTTTCTGATATAAATCCAATATTTAATACATCATTCAGTATAGATATGAGTCTGTCCTTTTTGTCCACTGAAGGAGCACGACTGAAGACTCCACCATTTCCAATTCCCATGTAATGAAAATAATTTCTATTTTCCCATTTATTTTAAAGTTGCTTGACCTGCATACTTATATTACTGCATACTTGTGTGAAATACAAGAGGTTTGTGTAAGTTACAAGTCAGCTCAGAGAGGAACAGAACCACAGGAAAAGAAAAACATTGTACATGTTCAGTGCATACCAAGTATGGAATCATCAGATTACTTAAAAATATATAAAATTAATCTCAGCCAGCATATTGGAGTTTTACCCAAATTATAACAGTTTTGAATAAGTACTTTGCAAACCAATAAAAATGTCAGTCTTCTTCACAAAGCTCCTCCCTTCTCTTTAGTTCATGCTGAAGTAGTATCATGTCAGGTGTCTGCTGCTAAGGCTGCTCATTGTTCCACTGCATGGTAGGTATGGGATATCACCAAGAGTAAGGAGACTTCTGTGAAATTAATGAAATGAAGAGGTACTATATTAAAAAGCCCATAAAGCACCAGCAGATACTGGTTTACCATGTCCCTCCCCAAGGAAAGCGAGTAAAAAAGCTGTGTTATCTCTTGGATGACTCTCATGAATGAAAGCATCAATATTTGTGCCTCATTTCAGAGAGACTCATCAGCAGCAGGCCTTTCAAGAGGTCTCAGAAGAAAACCCCACTGCACTGTGGATCTAGAGTTATGTTAAGACAGAGAGAATTATGTTAAAATGAAGAAAGACCAAGAGACTGAGAACAGGCATCACTGGAAAGGCCATGGGGCTGACTTATGTATTAAGTCTCAAGAGTCAGCTCAGAATTACTACACAGACAAACATGGAAATATTTTTTAATACCTTTTTCTATAATGATAGAGAAAATTAAATTCTAGTAACTTCATGGTTAACACATTCCAAGAGTGTTATTTTTATTCAGAGAGATGGTTCCTCTCAATGTATTTTACTAAAATCCACTTCAGCAGATTGGTAATTGTGGCTTCTGTCCAACAAGGCACACATAGAGGTGAACCTGTGAGTAGTTGAACGGATTTTAGTGAAGTACAGGTATGTTTAAGGTATTCATACACTTAACTGCTTTGCTGGATTTTAATTTGGATGAACAACATGTCTATATCACTCCATCAGCCTGTCCAGCACTGCAATGGAGCCATTGAAAAAGTAATGTGATTGTCAAGTCGTTGGAAACAGGGCATGCCCAAGTTGGGGAAAGCATCTCGTGGAAGCACTTGTCTGAAATTAGTTCTTGTTTTTTGAAATTAGCTCATTTTTCTGAATAAGAGAGCTGACTGTTCTGTCCAAAAATGGTGAAATTAAATGAAATTAATATACTCAGTTATTAATCAAATAGGTGGCACCTATTTGACTGCAGCTTAAGAGAACATTTTAAAGGAAAAAGAACAAATACAAAAGTATGCGTGTTTTATTAACAACAGAAAAATGGTATTATTCATGTATTTTATTAGTTCTGAATAATATCCTCCTAATTAAAACTAATGCCACCTAGATTCCTTGAATAACATTTTAGCAAGAATAAAGAAAACAATCCAAATTTCCTATAAATACTTTGCTGCACATTAGAAATAATTATCAACTAATTTACTTAAATACCAGGCTTGTGCTACTATAGGCAATGAGGCTTGTGCTATACAGCAAATTAGATTTCAAAACCCAAGCATAAACAGAAGGCAGGGGCCTAGGCTGAGAAATCAGGAAGTGGTGTTGAGCTCAACAGGTAAAATTACCCCTAAGGAATCATTCAGCTTTGAAGCAGCGGGCCCTGATGGGCAGCAAGAGGCAGGTGCTGACAGAGCTCTGTGGGATGCAGAACACTGGAGTTGTCTAACCAGGCCTGAACCTCACCTCAGTGAAAGGAACAAGATGTGAACGTTTGCAGAACTGCCTGGGTGATTTATGAGATTAGATCCCGTTTCAACACTCCTTAGGTATTTAAATCTTAAGAAAACCCCATGACACTTAGGCTAGAAAGGCCAAGATTTTCTAAAAGAAAGCAAAAGATGCATAAAGGTGGGGTAGGTTTTTCAGTGGTCTAAAAAACACCTCTCTGTGCCCCTGTTGTCTTAAGCATGGGCTAGTTAATTTAATTTTTTTTTCTTTTTCTTTCTTTCCCCATTGATAACATGGTTCAAAGGCTGCTGAAATCAATGGAAAGCTTTTCTCTGTATCAGTGATTTTGAACATCATTTGTGAAAAACTGTCGTGCATCATCTCCATTTGCAGACAGACAGCTGAACACAAGCACTACACTTGATTTTCACTCTGTGCCTGAGTCAGGACACTATCTGAGATCTCATGTATGAGACCTTCTCTAATCCATCTTGCAGTAAACAAGATCAAAAGTGAAGTTTATCCCTTCTCATTGCAAAGACCTCCCAAGGGCCTTTTGGACCTACAGGAGCATTATCAATATGTCTTCATGATTTTAAGAAGGATGAGTAAAGAAGGAAAAGTTTACTGAGCTACTGGTTTTCCTCAGGTGATTACCCAGGAACTCTAGAATTTCTTCTGTCTGTCACAGTAGGATTGTTGTAACCATGCTCCAAGGATATAAGGAAGCAGGATGGAGAGTATCTTTCATCAGACAGTTTGAGCTGGAAAAATACCTGGGAAATACCTCTTCAAATCTGAAAAGGAGCAGCAAGCCTCTGGCTATGAAAAGATTAGAAACAACTGGTCCAAGTTCAGTATAAAAAAAGAGAAGCAGTAACATGAGTTAGTAATTTCTTCTCCTTCCTTCAGAGTACAATGTTTTATATCAAGTCCTTAGCCTTTGCAGCAGGGTGGAGAACAAAGAAAGTCAGCCAAGAACTGTGGGGAGCTAGTTAAACTGAAAGCAGAGAACATTAAAATGTCCCATAAACTCAATCCCTTTACTTAATCTATGGAACACATCCCTCTATATCCAGTAAAAAGATGCATTTTTATTTCCTAAGTTTTGTTCTGAAGATATTTTCTAAGTGCAGAAAATACATGAGGAGGACATGAGGTGCATGAGGACCGGGACTGAAAATTTGGAGACTATTTAGCTGTTTTACAAAAAGTAATTTCCTATTCACAACTGTTTTCGTTGTTTGTTGATTATGTGCCTGAGCTCATTTTGACACTTGGGAACTGCATAAATTTGCTGTTGTCATTGTCCTGGGTACATCTGGCAGACTGGGCAACCTTTGCTGTGTTTTGGGATGCCCATGAGCAGAATCTGTGGAGCGAACACAAGTGTTATAATTTGAACACAAGGCAGTAAGTTTTTTGAGTACTGCAGTTTTGGGTTGTTTTGGTCTTTTCTTTTTCCTTAATGGGCACAAAATTGAGTTTTATACAAATATTTTCAATTTTTCCAAAGAAATTTTAGGTACTGTTTATAAAAAAAATGCAACAACAAAAATAACAACAACAAAACCCAACAAAAAACCAAACAGAAAGAAAGGCATCAGGGCTTTACCCTAAATTCCAGGAAGCTGTCTGAAAATAATGAGAAAAAAATTTAATATTAAACTGAAATGGTAGGAGTGTGTGTGTGTGAGTGTGTGTGATATCAGCCATTTCAGGCTAATGTGAAAATACCTAGATTTTTTTCCTATCCTATTTAATATAAAAATTATTGCAATATTTTTGTCTGTTTTTTCCTTGGAATATTTTCAGTTTTTAACTGTATGTCCTAATTTAAAACATGAATGTCAAAAGTTTGGTATTTTCCTGTGTCACAAATACCTCAGTTTTGCTTAGCTTTAAACTTAAGTAGTGTAGTAGTTTTAACAGTGGGTTTTCCATGTGGAATAAAGAAGAAAATAGCTACCACATTGATGCCAAGATTATTTTTTTTTGCCTATTCTTTTATATACCTTTTATATAACTTTTATGTATCCTCAGTGTTCTTAGCATGTGTACTTGTAATTCCTTAAGTCTGATAACTTAGCATAGCCCTAGTTTTTTATTAGACCAGGAAACCAAACATCCTAAAGGCCTCGTAGAAGGAGGCCGGAAAACCCTACGCTATCTCGAGAAACCAAGGTCCTCTCTAGAGTGTTTCCCGTAAACTAAGATTCTGCCCATCCAGGGGGGAGCTCCTCAAAGGAGGGAATATCACACCGTTCATCCAGGCCTCCCATTGGGACATGCTTGTTACATGTGCTGATTTGTAAGGTCTGTAAATTGTATACACCATCGAACATGTGGGTGCACTGCGGCAAATCCCACCTTGGCGAAACCGTGCACTGTAAGGATCCTTATTAAACACCGAGGTAAAAACACATTTCCCTTAACCCTGTCCTGCTCTCAGTTTTTTAAGACCAGGAAAAGGCATCAATATAATGTGGAGAGGAGGCAGAAAACTCTTCTTCTTCTTCTTCTTCTGGACTAGAATATCAGAAGTTCAAAGAATGAAATATGGTCACATAATCTAATATATTTTCTATTCATAATATAGTCTGTCTGCCTACTTCACATTTTCCCCTTGGTCTTAAAGGAGAAAAGATTTTTATTATATTTATGATTTGTTACATGAAATATATTTTTATTTTCACTTATGTAATTTATATTACATTTGTAAACAGATACAGACTGTCTTAAGCAATGCACAGTAACCTGAGGGTATGGTGACTCATTTAGTAAACAATTATCTCAGAATGATTAGGGAATTAAACTGTTCTTGACAAAGCCACTGCTGAGTAAAAGATTCTGTTCCGGGTTTCTTTGAATGTCTTTGTTTTAATTCCAAAAATCATCACCTGTACCTGACACAAAGAATTACAAGACAGCAGTGAGGGCAGGCTTAGAGCCTGCCAAGTGCTTATTAATTTTTTTTTTTTTTTTTAGAAGAAATTTGTACAGCTCCATAGAAGGAAATTCCAGATATTCCCTCTGTTTTAAACTATTAACAATATTTGGTCCTGAGTCCTAACATTCTTATCATTCATAAGGGAGTCAAAACCAAGGAGATGGCATTAAGCTCCATGGCCTTGCTCTCCTATCTTCCAGTTCCAATAAATTGCCCATCCCACCCAGTGGGGTTCAGAGCAATGCTGAAAGCTGCTGCTCACATTCATCCTTCTCTCTTTTACACATCACATCCTTGACCCAGTGAAAAGTTGAAGTGCCAGTGAAGGAATGCCTGGGGTCAGTTTTCCAGGAGTGTTATTTCTGAATTATTTATCAGAAAAGATACAAAGACCTGAGCCAAGTACCTTTAATTCAGTACTGGTACCCACTTGCTGAACACTTGCTTAAAAATAATGTTTCTACTCAATTTTCACTAAGGTTATTACCAATAAAACTGCTTGTACATTTGTTCAGTAGCATCTTGGGAACTTGAAAGGAGGTGATAGCACAGTGGGAATAGTTATCTACAGTTCCTATCTACAGTAAGAGCTCTGCTGAATCACTATATTCTATATGTTCTTGCACTGCCACTTAAATGCATTGTTGAATTGAATTTAAATTTTGGTTTGTAATGTCTCTGTTACTGTGGTTGGTTGGGGATGTTTTTTGTGTGTTGTGGGTTGGTTCTTTTGAGGGGAAATGATGGAACTTCCATCCTGCCTGTTTTGAATTTCACTCATTCTGGTCACTTATATTTGTCCACAGTAGAATATCAAGAAAGATCAGACAGAAGGATGACCTGGGTCATTCAGGTACCCCTTATCCTGGAGCAGAATTTGCATGCAAACTACATGTTAGGTATTGTGAAAACTTTGTTGATTCCTTCCAGTTCTATTTTGCACAATTTTAAAAGTGAACATGGTCATCTCCTATCCTCTTGTCCCCCTTTTAGCAGTGCCTGAGCCTGCACAGCAGCTCAGCCTGAGCCCATGAGCAAGAGAGACATTTACAAGCAAAGACCAGAATGCTTTTTTGGCATAAATCATTGTAGTTTAACCACAGAGGGCAGATACCAGTTTAGGATATGAGCACTTGTAACAACTCATAGAAACAGTTTCTTCAGGATTCATTTGCTACAATTTTCCCTACTCCCTCATTACTAATTTACCTCATTTTGTTTGGAGAAGTGAAAGCCAAATTGGCTGATATACTGGGACAGAGATGAGCATGGGAGTAGCATGATACCAGACCAAGAAGTGCTACAGTTGGCACATAGATACCATGACTTAATTCTTTAATTATCTGTTCTGGAGAGCAACACTGCTGAAGTCTGAATATCATAAAGCTCTTAGTGAAACTTGTCTGAAGTTGATTCATTTGGTTTCTTGTTGAGCTTGTTCCTCAAGGCTAATCTGAATCTCTAATTGTGTTTTATGTGCTTTAAATACAGTTTACCAGCTTTTGTTTCTACCATTGCATAGAATGATTCAGTAGTTATTTTACAGCTTAGAATAAATGCTCTGTTTATAATATTGCAATAAGCCTGTATGGTAATTCAATTGTCATTCAAGCAAGAAACTGAAAACTCAGTCTTCAAGCTCAAGGGTTTAAGGGTGATTTCCATACTCTTATTTTCAAAAACATAGAAGAGTGAGGAAGGTGGAACTCCCATCCAGCTACATGATTTCTATATCTTTAAAAGAGAAGTGCAGCCTCTGTTATTCTCTTCCTGAAGAATTAAGATGTCTGTTAATTTGGGTCTTATGTAGATGAACTTTTAAAAGTGCCAGAGAGACTTCTGCCATGCCAAAATAGTTCTACAATCACTTAGTATAAAATATAAGCCACCACCTCCAAAACTGTTCAAACTGAGAATCTCCCGGTGTCTGGGAGTACGGGAAAGATACATGATACTAATGGTTTTTTTCTGTGCTCTGAACAAAAATTTGGCGTATTTTTTTTCCAGAGGATAAAAATCCACTTCTTCTGTGCCCAGTCCTGGTAAGCTTGCTTCTATTTGTGTAGAACCATGACACTTTTCCACCTGAGCTGTGAGGGAGACAGGACTAGACTTATCTACCCTGTGCAGATGTCAGTGAGATGCTAGAGAAGACCACTGCTCTCTAACTAAAGGACAGGATACAGCACATATTGATGGGGCACAGAGCAAGTTCCATTTGCTCTGATCATGTGTTTGCACATCTATCTTAACCAAAGCAATGCACTTTGCAAAAGCAGCTGTGGGTACTCAAATGACTTTACAAGAGAGAAAATGGATGCAAGGGAATATTTTGTGATAAAGCAGCCATCCCTGAGCACACCACAGCAATGAAGAGAAAACAGATCCTCTCTGGTTTAATGCCATTCCTATGAATACTCTATTTTATATATGTCTGCATTTGTAAGAATCTGGTAGGTAAACACGAGACATATTTAGTGCCAGAAGTCATAGAACGATGTGGGTAAGGTGGGAAAGAAATAACGTGTTCATTTGTATGAGTACAAAACAGTATTCAGCCAAAATCAGGAGGAACATCCAGAAAGTAATTTCCCCTGTGTTTTTCTCACTACTCAGAGGTCTCTGTCCACAGGTAACGTGGTCTAAGGCTGGGATTTTGTCTTCTAACAACTTCTGGCTAACTTCCCTATTACTGAAGATGAATTAGCACAGACCTGGTTAATCTCAGATGAAATTCATATTCTTTGTAATCTTGTGGTCCAAAACAAAAGAATTAAAATCTGTGAATGTTCCAGCCTTGCAAGGGCTGATAGTGATAAAGAGTGATAAAACATCATGTAAATACCCTTGAGCGCAATCTATTACTTTTAATCCCTGCACAATACATTATTTTACTCTCATGTACACATACAACCCCTCTTTACATTCCTTCAGCTTTTTTAGAGTAATGCCACGTTAATCTGCTGAAGGTCAAAGCTGAGAAAATGGAGGAAACAAAGCAAGTGCTGTTAGGAATCACATCACGTCGTGTTGCGCTCCCAAACAAATGAACATTAGCTGCAGATACAGGTGCTTGCCAGTCCATCAAATTCTTTCACACGCCTGGTATCTTATGTATTATTGCATTCAGTGTAATATTTAATCATTTATTGGTGCATAATTGTTTTTTTATATTTTTACAGTTAATACAGAAGGAGTGGGTGTAATCTTAAGCACAATTCTCTTCCTGTGCTACTTCCCTGGGATTGGCCACTATTGAGAAAATTGTCTTTTATTGTGGTGGGTAGTGATCTGTGTGCAATTAATCACATTTTATCAAGGAGTAAAATTTGAATTTGTCTCTTTTAAATAACTGTTTGGGTTTCTTTCTCAGTGTCTCATCTGTAACTCTTCTCTGTAACTTGGGAGTTTCATGATTCAGAGAAGCACCAGAGCACAGATATGTTGACATTGTTGCTTTCTTTCATTTCATTTAAGTTGAATCCCTTTTCCAAACCTCTAGATAACATATTGCTAAGACTCATCTTTCTATTTTTAAATACCTCCTGTTTTTTCTTCAGTTGTGAAACAGCTACTTGTTCCACCACAGTCTAAAAAATATACAAATTATTATAGGTATATAAATTGTACAATATGCAAAAAAACCCCACAACCAAATTAAAAAATAAAAGGAAAATATTTTTTTAGAAATTATATTAGGGCATTAAGGACAAAGGACAATACAAATTGCTTTTTCTAAGAACTCAATCAGACAAAACAGTTTTGTTCTAAATGTACAGACAAAAAATAACTCATTCTATACCTTACACTACCAAGAATTTATATAATCAACTAAATATTAGTTGAATTAATTACATATTTACATATGAATTTCTAAAATGGATGAGGAATCATCCTTATGGTTCATATTTCTGAAATTGCATAATTTCTTTTTTGAATATGCATGAGAATAACCGGGCTGAATTGTTGGATATATTTCTTGAAAGCAGTGAGATAACCAATGGCCAGGATAACACACAGCAGACAGATTTACACATCATTTCTTCCCTGCTTCTGCTCTTCAGGGGAGTATTTGTCACAGCACCATCACCACCACTCAGAAAGTCCCCTGAATCTCTCACATTCCTGATGTGGTTACAGGCAAACATCCAAAATAGGGATAAAAGTATCGCAACAATGGTGAAAGATCTAAAGGCATTGAAAAAAGTGATTAAGAGATAATCAAATTATCTTTCCCCACTTAAAAAGGAATGGACCTTGTTTGAGGAAGAAAGGAGTGAAATATTTTATTTCTTATTAGTTTTTCTCTTCATTAAGCCTTGGATCTATTTTTTAAAACTACTTCCAAACATTAAATAAATTGTGCAAAGGTATTTTGATCCAGGTTCTGACCTGATTCTGATTCCTTGAGCTGTCTTGTGGGAGTATTAAGAGGAAATGCGAAGAAAGTCAAGAGATTTCAAAGCAAAGTGAAAAATATAAACAGATGCAAGTGTGAAAGATTTGAGTTTGTCTGAAAGAAGGGACAGTCAGAACAATTCATGTACATGTACAGCAGTTTGCCTCAATGGAGAATATGTTTTTCTCCGTACTGGAAATGAGATAAAAATAATAACACTTCAATGTATAAGAAACAGGCCAGCCTGAGGAAATATTTCATCTGAAAGGCTAATTGATATTCAACTCCACCAAAAAGGTGGATATGAGAGCACCATTACTTTAAGAACAGGTTAGACAAATGTGTCTGGAATACTGAGAATGTCACACATCCATGGGGTTGTCCTGATTGCAGCCTAGAGATGAATCCTCCAAGTCTTTTCTAGACTCATTGCCTAAGATTTTAAATTGATCCTACTGGTAAAATGTAATACAAGAACTTAGGATCTCATTATGACCTAATTTCCTTCATAAGTACCACTACATTAAAGGGCAGAGGTATACTGGATTACCAAAACATTGGGTAAATTAATTTTAATGCTCTAATTTCATGAGGGTCTGCTCCATAATGGTATGGACAAGACTGGAATTCACTCTTAAAAAAAGAGAGGTGGAGGAAAAGAATTTTCACCTTTGACTGACTGAGAAGACTATTAAAAAAAATCAGTATTTTTTCATTCAGTTCTAGGAAAGATGGTTTATTGGGATTCTTTTTCAGTTCTGTGTGCATTTGATGTAGAAAAGTCTTACAGGTTTCCACAGCAGTTATATTTGAATCTGCTGCCAGATCAGTTCTTGTTCCAGCTGTCCAGTTCCAGCTCTGGTTCAGAGCCAAAGCTGCTGCATAAAGCTCAGCCTGAAAAATCATATTTAGCTGGAGTGGATTGGACTTCAGAGAAACTCTATATGAGCAAGTCAGTGTCTGCAGACAGTATTAGCAGACAGGAATAGCTGAACTTAGATGATGCAGAAGCTATTTATGGAAAATTAAGTTACATTAGTAGCTCATCTCGGAGCAGCAGAGTTTCTGTTTGCCAAACATTTTGACTTGAGAGAAGCAAGGCTGGCTGACTTTTAAGGGCAGAAAGAAAGGCAGGACAAGGTTCAGGCACAGATTAGTAGAGAATGTCTCATCTAGGAGGAGAAACTTTAATGGTTACATTATTAATCCTTGATTGCAGGTCTTTGTGATAAAAATGAAATGTGTCATGATAACAGGGATTCCAAAAGGATAACACCCACTGAGCACTGAACAGCTTGTGCAAATACAAGTTTGAATAAAAAATTATTACCTGAATCTTGAAGACTTTACCCTCTAAGGAGGCTGAAAAGTCTTGAGGAGATACCTGATAGCATCCATTGCCTGCTGGGCACATTCTCCCTTGGTGACAGTGACTATTGGGGGGTTACTCCTACAGGAACTTTGCAAATGGACAACTGTTTTCACGACTGACATGTAAAAATGCAAACACAAGATAAATGACAAGAGTGAGGTAAAAGTCAAAGGTAAATATGCATTTTTGTTTTATCACTTCTGGTGAAGCACAACATTAAAGGCTGGCTACTTCTGAAAAAATTGTAATTCCTTTTCAGTGGTGGTAGAAGCTGTGAGCTTGCTAAAGCAACCTGGGATGCTCAGTATATTTGCTTCCATTTCTATTCCTTGCAGTAGTTCTCCATAGAACACACTGCAGACAGATATCTGAGGACCTTTTTTTCTCTCAGAATACACCAGAGCTGGATGCTTGAGAAGAGAAAGTGCTAAAGGTTGACTTCAATGGGAATGTTCCCTGACGAAGGTGAAGATTTGACCCAGAAAGGTTTGAGTGAGTTTCTGAACAAGCTGAATTCTCTTTTGTGTTTTGCAAACATGGGTCACCTAAAAAAAGTGCAAAAGTTTAGCTCCCAGACCACATGTTTCAGTGAAACTGTTTCATGTTATTCCTTTAGAAAACAGCCCTTCTATTTTACTTCCAAACTGCAGTGAAATGTTATACTCTAAATAAAAACTGTCTTTAACCCTACATTTTGTAAATGTAGTGCATTAGCCGGGGCAGTTACTTGCTGTTTAGATTTTTATTAATTCTAAACTTACTTCTTTTTGTGGAACTCTTTTGATTCCTCTTCTACTTGTATTTATTGGCACATGCTATTTTCTAGGCAATTGCTTAAAGTTTGGGCCTTATCCTTTTATTACAGAGCATTTGTATTGAGCAAAGTACCACAATAGAAATGAGGATACAAACTGTGTTTGGTCATGAATAATGAAGACTTGTTTCTTCTTCCAAAGCTAAACTGTCTAAATCCTGGTTCTATAGTATTCTTATCTATGAAAATATTAGTTTCCTTATTCTGAAATATTTTTTATCAACCTAAATTATCACAGCTTTTTTAGGATTATTTGATCATTATAGTTCATTTAGAGCAGCACTTAAAAATAGTTTCCAAAATCTCTGACATATTTGGAACATTTGGGCATACTTCATAATGAAATTTTCTGTTTTGTTCTGATGTAATTCATTTACTGAATCTAAATTAATTGCTTTTATTTCTCTTGCTTATACATTTTTTTCTGTAAAAATTTTATATAGCACAATATTTTTTATCTGTCTAATGCTAGCATCTGCAGTATATAATATGTTGATCTTAGAATGTTATGGTTTAGATTGTTTTAATGCACTGATTGAATTCAATATTGAATATTGAAAAGTTAAATAGCTAATAGGCATTTATCAAAATAGAGAAATAGCCAATGTACATGTAATTTTGTCATGTTGTAGTATTTAAGTACTTTTCAGTACGCTTTAGCATGTTCCTGTTAATGATTAAAAACATCTTGTAATGGATTAAAGGTGACCAATTCCAAGAAGAAAAAACATGGAGAGATGCACTGTAAGAAATGAGCTAATAACATGAAAATGTGGGAAATCATTTTCGAAAAGTCTGAATCTCGACTTGTGCTTTATAAATCACGACCCAGAAGTAACTGGGGATTCAGCCAGATCTCATTAATTGCAGAGGAAGAGAAACTATAAAGACTGAAATTTATGTAAAACCAGTTCACTGGTCTATTCTTTTATGGGAACTATTTGGAACCAATCTGTATCTGCAACTCTTCTCTGGGAAATGAGTCGAAGAGCTACAGCAGGTGCTTTAAAGTACTGAGGGATTTCCTGTGAAACCCAGTGGAGTGATGACTCACCAGTTTAATTATGGCCTTCTTCTGTTGTAAAAGCAGGACCATCATTTGTAAAAAGCTCTTGTTGAGTAAATGAGTTCCAACAGAAAATCTTTGATAGGGAAGATACCCATATTTTATTTTAAAGGGTATAAGATTTATAGGGAACATCTTCAGACTACTACAATGATTAGTGTTGTCTGGATATCCCCAGAGTAACTGAATGGAGCAGCAGTAACTCTTTTTGTCTGGCTGGCTTTGCTTTATTTTGAATTTCTGACTTATCTTTCAGTTCAGCTGTTTGATTTATTTCTAAATTATATATATATCCCAGACAGACATTACCATAGCTCATACTGCTTCAGGACGGTTGGAGTGGGTTTGCTGTGGTTTGGTTTTTCCTTTAAAAAGACATAGCTAAAATTACAGTTACTATTTCTTAATTTCACAATGCTGTTCCTTTTTAGCAAGTTGCATGCCCCTGGGAAATAGGGCAGTCTTTACAAATGGTGAACCACCTCCTGGGAATTTTACTCTTTACTTGGAAAACCACCATTTTTCACCCCATAAAATGGGAGATAAGATCTTCCATATCCACTGTGTCTCTGCTGTAAGAAGAGACCCCTCAGAACTGATACGAAATTCCATCCTGACATGTGATAAAAAATCCAGGGGACCATAATAGCTGAATCAGAAACACCTTTTACAATAATTATTGCAAAGTAGCAGTTTCTGGTGAAAATTCCATTGATGAAAAGGAGGGAGGTTCTGGTATTTAGGGTATGGTAGACAAAAATCATTAGGGAAAATGGTTCTCTTCAAGGACAGATGGGTCAGCTCTCAGTTCATTTTCTAGGCTGGTTGGTGGTTTTCATCTGACTTCTCTGCTCAGAAGTCATTAACCTGATTTTGCCTGTGTCTGTCACCATCTGGCACAATGCATCTTCTTGCTAAAAGGTAAACTTTTGGTGTCTGGAGGGAGAAAGACTCATAGCCAATATAAATCAAGAGAAAAGGGGGAAAAGAAAGCTGCTTAGAAGAGTAGGTGTCATTGATTGACTGTAATTTTAAAGGGTCTTTCTTATGATTGACAAATTCCTGAGATGTTCATTAACTAATGGAATTATGGTGGCAAGTGATTGCTGTCTCCACCGAGCATCAGGTTAAAAAGTGCAGAGGAATAATGGGTTTTTCTCTGTCGTGGATCAGTCTCCTCTCTGTCTGGAGCTCACTCAAAGACACTGGAAAGGATCAAGGTTTCACTGGTGAAATTCCTGTTTATGCTTTCCTCTTCCCCAGGAATTCCTGCTCAAAGCATCAAATGAAGTTGAACTTAGAGGGTTAAACAGTAGAAAAAGAGCACCTGGGCCTTAATATATTCAATTACCCAGAAAACAAAATCAGTTTTGTTTTTGTTAATAGCGCTGAAATATGCATTACACTATTTTAATTAAAACAGTCTATTACACTTGCCATTCAGCTCATTCCTGCATATTCCCTTAGGGCAGTAGTCATGTACTGTGATAAAACATAATGAAAATAATTTATAAAGGAAACAATACAATAAATCAATCTGATGCTTAATGAGCCTGCATTACAAGAATGGATACAATATTCTTCTTTAGAATCTGTAGTGCGTTCTCCTCAGATGACTGGAAGAATGCCCTACAGCAGTTAAAAAAATAGTACCTTGCTCCATTTCAGCATGCTTTTAAAGCACTACAGCTTCCAGTTTAAACAAATCTTAGCTCAACAAATAGAAATCTCTTTTTTTATACTAGGTTTTTGATTTTTCTGTTATTTTGCTTTCAGTCAGATTCATCTTCCTCATAGGGACACCTGTAGAGACCACAGGGATTCAACTCATCTGCATACTTCAGCAGTCAGCTGTTTGCTGTCTGTATTCCAGAGACCCAGATTTTGTAGCTAAGATCAAAGCTACTCAGGGAGAATTCTCAGCTCCCCATTAGAAAGACATAAAAATGGCAGGAAAACTATTGCCATTATTTATTTTTTTGCATATTCATATGACACTTAAAGGCCTTTCAAGTTCAGCCAGTGACAGAATCTGTGAATTACCTTTACCTGAGAACTGCCAGGGAATATCTGTCAGTACATAATGTTTCATTCGGTGGCCAAATACGTGCACAACAGTCTGATTTAGTGCAGTATTTGCCATTTCTGTGAAATGTGTCTGCATTTTGCTATCTGCTGCAAGGTCTGCTACACTTGGAACAATCCTTCCTTAAGAATTTGGTTACTCACGTATTTATAGGAGAATTAAATTGTTGTAGCACGTTAAATTGTCCAGAAGAACCTGGGCAGCACTAATGCAACAGATGATACAACACAGCCCAAATACTCTGAGAGAGGAGTCACTCAGGGTGACTTGACCATGAATCCTACGACACAGCCTAGAGGTATTCTGCTAAAGGTGTATTAAACTATGTTTTTCCAAGCAGGTGGATAAGAATTGAATAGAAAAAAAAAAAAAACACTCTACCTACTAGAGCTGAATAAGCTGAGATTGGCTGTGAAATTGCAACATGCTGTTGTTCTTGTACCCCATTAGTAAATTGGGAACAAGTAAAGAGTGTGGAGGTGATGAGATACAGAGAACTTATACGACAAATTTTCTCTGGGTATGGTGTTTCCCCTTTGTCATTGCAGAAATGAAGTGGCTTGTGCATCATCTAAGTTAGATAAAAATCATTTTATTATTATTAGATCTTTAACTTTACTTTAGAAAAAAAAGAGATAGTATCAAAATGCTGTCAAAAAGGATTGTCATATGCTTCTTGCAGAGACAATTGGTCTAAGAGGGGAACAAACATCCTCCAAATGGTATTTTTTTGAAATACCTTTTGAACTATAATCAAAACTTCAGCATACCTGGAAGTCCTATGTAATAGTTCAGGAATACAATTTACCACTCAGGTTATTTATTATTTTTATGGGGAAAAAATAATAGATAGCAAAGAATGGTTCAGGCAAGTACTATCAAATAGCTAAATGCTGTTACAGAGCAGTTCCAGAGCTGCTGGCTTTTTATGTTTTCTGCCTCTCACACCAAACCACAAAACCACTCTGCAGCACAAGAGGAATATCTGGGACAAGCTGCTGAGGCTGAGCTGCAAGAGCAACTCCCAGACTTCAGACAGACAGACACCCAGAGGAGGAGGGCTTGGCCGCCAGCCAGAGCGGCCAGGCAGCAATCCTTTCCTGGGGAAAATCTGGCCAGAGCTGCATCAGCTCACACAGAGGCTGGGGCACACAGTGGATCCCAGCTCACGCTGGGGGACAGATGTGGCAGGAGACGACAATCCGTGTCCCTGAGCGCGGCAGCAGCTACCCCAGCCCAGCCGCGTCCTCTGCGGAGCAGCTTCCCCGGCTGCCCAGCGCTTCGCCGCTGCCAGCCCCGGGCTGCGGCTGCCGGCGGCGCTTGCAGCCTCGCCCTCTGGGTCGGGAGCGGCTGCAGTGCCTGGGGAAGCCTGCTGGCACACGGCATCAGACTGTCTGCAAAAGGCCCAGCTCGGCAGGGTACCTGCCTCGGGCCGCTCGGAAAGACAGGCTGAGCACTCTGTGATTCTAGAAACCCTTTCTTGCCTCAAATGCTTACTCCTTTAGCTAAGAGAAGCAAAAACCTCTGGCTGAAATAGGTGAGCAGATGGGAAATGGTCAGAAAAGGCTCCCAAAGTCTGGTAGGTGACAAAAACCTGCTGCATTTTCTCCTTCCTTATAGGAAGAAGATATATAGATAGATATAAATAGATGAGATAGATAGATAGATAGATAGATAGATAGAGATAGAGATGATATAGATAGAATAGACATAGATGATGATAGATATAGATATAGATATAGATGATAGATATATTCCTGTCCTCATTGCTTCAACCATATGTGACTTTTTTCTAGGGGAATGTCTTCTTTGCTTGACATAAACATTTCTGGGAAAGTGTGTTCATGTATGAAAAATGGCCCCAAATGTGAGTGATTTCAACTCTTAACTCTTGCCATGTATTCTCCTCCTCCAACACACTGTTTTGTGATTACTTCAGTGCTTTCAGTATGGAAATTAGTGACTTTCATCCACTTTAAATAGCACCATAAGCACAAAAAGAAAAGAAAGCTGACCATTCTTCTCAGTGTTCATTCATTTACAGATTAATTTTATCATTCTAAACAAAGTGGAAGGCATTTGATGTCAGTTGTTTTCCCTTTTCATGATTAATATAGTTATTTTGGGTAGAATAGAAATGGAGAAGAATACAAAACCTGCAGGTTCACTGGAAAGGCAACTACTAATTACCCCCAAAACAGAGCTTCTCTAGAATACAATTATTATTTGAGCATTTTGATCACATTTCTTGACACTCTTGATCAATAAGACATATTATTTCATGGACTATTCATCCAGGTGAAATAATTCTATTCATATGCCTTATAGTATATTATTTGTGTTTGAGAATGTAGATGATTTAAGTAATTTTTTTCTCTAAAGAAACCTTGGCTATTCATTGCAAATATTCCATTTTATTTCATCCTTGCTAAGGTAGACAGAGGATATCCTGTTCAGAAGCCAGAGAAAAATGTGTGAAATAAGCAATACTGTAAATTTCATTTTAAGTTAATTGAAACATAAAATGATAAAATTACGGAATATGTCAACCTCTGTCAAGTCTTTACTGTACATGGGTGAACTGAAATCCATGACATAGTCAAATTTGGACTATTTTCAGTAAGAAATACAAAAGAGGAAGGTCTCTGATCAGTACACAGCAACCACTTCCAATCCAAATGTTGAAATTCAGAAGTCTAGAGCCTATAGAGAATCTATATTAAAGTCTTTTCTTGGCTTTGTCAAAACATTTCTTAGCGTTTTTTTACACACAAAAAATGTTTAAAGTGTGGCAGTTATGCTACAAAGCATTTTCCTTCTGAGAAGTATGGCAATTTAACAAGCAACAGGAAAAAATGGCTATTAATGGAAAGTTTAGGCACTCTTTAAATTCAGGCATCACCATATGTGCACACTGCAATACGCACATATATGTGCTCATTTCTGGGTAGATCCAGTTCTGCTCTCTGCTATAAATCAAAGTCAGTACCTGAATACAAAATATGACAGAGATTTTTGGCCCATGGCCTCTTTGGGGCATCTCATTCTATAAAATAACCGACTTGTGAGAAACTTAGCTAGACCTTCACTGTTCAGTAGCTTTTTAATGAAAAGCTTGAACCTTACTTTAGACTCATTAATCACATTAGATTGGAGTGCTGATATAATGGGCGTAGTTCCCCCTCAGACACATTAACAGAAGTGTTATGGCAGTGCAGGGTGAGATGAGTGGAGATTTAAAGGTGGCACTTTTCTCCTGGTGTGCTCTGCTTCTGCTGGCTTTGCCTCATTCCCTGCATGGCACATTCTCCTTGCCCCAGGACCCACTCTTGTCCCATGTGATGGCACTGCATGAGCCAGGTCAGGCTAACAGGGGAAAAGCAGCAGGCCAGGAGCCCCAGCACAGTGTGTGAGCATCCTTTTGCCTCAAGTCTGGGGTCAGAGCATCCCCCCAGCTTGGAGGTGTGCTGGAGCTCAGCGGGTGCAGCAGCTGTACAAAGTCAGGGTGCAGTCAGGCCACGATTCACACCTGCCACAGTCTCAGTGTCTCACCTGAAACCTCTCTCCTCAGGCTGCCAAATGCCACATGCACGGCGTGGCTGGATGTGTCCTGTTCATCTGCACCAAGTGTGGCTCCTTCACCAAGGGCCCTTGTCCCCCCAGAAATCGACAGCAAAGCTCCAGGTGATTTCAGTGGTAGCAGGGCTGGGTCTAACAAGTCTGGCTTTTATAAGAAATACAAGCCTTGGCCTCTGCTGGTATAAATCAACCTAAGTCCTCACTGGAACTGGGCTAATTTACACCAGAGCAGAATCTAACTTTACATATTCTTTTCTTTTTGCTCCCTCCTACTGGCAAGAGCCCAACAGCAAAGCTTTTTGTGCATTTGTTTCACTTTGTGTAAGGTCAGCTAAGGTTTTATGTAAAACAGATGGGCAAACTTAAAAATGATTTTTCACATTGCATTGAAAACCAAAAAGCAAAAGGGAGTGGGGGGGGGAAATTACTCTTTCTGTTCTTTCAAAGGTTGTTGCAATGACCTTGATTTTACCCAATGCCTCAATTTTAAAAAAGGAAAACAACCTCCTGTTTTTATTACAGTGAAGTTGTTTTCTCTGCTATTCATAGAGGTCTGAAGGAGAATCAGCAAGGAAAAGAAAATTCCCAGTGGTTCATTGGCAGTTTGAAAATGGGAATATAGTACCCAAGTTGTAAAATAAGGACTATATTTAAAAATACTTTAACTTATTGTGCTACATTTTTCTTCTCACAGCTCTGTAATTTTGTGGTAACTAATATTGTGGGAATGAAAGAGTATGCAGCCATACAGGTTACCAGCCTGGGAGGGAAAATGGCACAGCAATTTTAAATCGCCTGTTCTTTTCTTCTTAAAAACCAACAATAACAACAACAGGATTCACGTAAGTGGGACTTCATGTTTATAGAAGTTTTCATTCTAAGGCACACAAGGCAGAAGTGTGGATTTCCCAGTGAATCAGGTCCTTTGTCTCTAATTAGGATTGATATATTTAGGAATTTCCAGCTGTTTAAATGACTGCAGGCTGCAGAATTATCCATACTGCTCTGGCATCCCTGTAGGACAAAGAGACCCGAGGAGAAGTTAGTCTGTGCAATCTGCAGAGGTATCTCTGTGTCCTTCCCCTGGAGCTTCAGCTGGGATACATCCTAGAGAAACAGGCAGGGTAGAAAGAATCTAAAATCTGGCATCCAGAGGAGAACAGTGAGTTCAGACCAAGCACTGTAACCCGTGATCTGCAAATAATGACTGCTCAAGCAGGGGCCTGGCAGTAGAGAGGAAAGGGATGACAGGAAATGTAATGGTGGGCTTCAAGTACAAAGAAAGATACTGAAGAAAGAGAAGCTCATAACTTGTTATTTATGTAGTTAATTAATAGAACTAAAAATAACAGAGCTTACATTTAAAAGAAAGGTTAGGAGAAAAAATTTTCAATTTCGACAGAGGGACTCACTGGGACAGACAATTTTAGTGGGGATGTCCTGATCTTGCCAATGTCTCTGTAGACAAACACCTGGTAGGAGTGACACTGGTAGGAATGACATGGGCTCAGGTGATTCTGTCCTGGCCATGAGGAATGGACTGAGCAGAACACACAAGGCCTTTTCAGCCCTATGATCTTATAAGTTGAGTGCAAATATATTTCTAATATCCAAATAGCACACTTGGTTGCAAAAACTTGTGCCTGTAATCATAAGAATTCTGTGCCTTTAGAGGAGTTTTGAATGGACAAAGATGCTATCAGGAAGTCTGTCCAGTCATTGACTTAATATTACATATAATGACCAAACTAAACTTTTGGTTGTGCATGTGTATGTATTTCACATAAGTTTTGAAACTTAAAAAAAGAGCAAGTAAAAATGTCAGTGAATTAATGTCCATAATACCAAATATTTTACCAAATTTGTATGATTTTTCAAATATTTCAAGTACTTAATGTATTTTCAAACCAAATTATTTTGTGACAATTTTTGCCAGATACCCATATGTCATCTAGTTTTGTGCTTGCTCAATACTGTTTAGCCAGTTCAGACATTCCTGTCATTTTTAGCTCAGAACTAGCTACGTGCAATCTTATCCTGGTGGATCAATTGACTGTGTATTTATTTGCAATCTAGTGTTAAAGAAAGGGGGAAAAAAAAGCTTGAAGAGAAGTTGAGAAGTTGAGACAAATTGATGGCTTAGTAAGTGTTTAATTCATTGAACTCTGCAGAAATAGAGGAGTCTCAGAATGAAGGAAGCCAATCTGACCAAGTAACTTAAAACTGGCTCACTCATAATTAGTTGGAGGGGAAAAAAGGCAGGGGAAACTGTATATTGGAGCTTGAGGGGCTTTTCAGAACAGGAATGTGACAGTCATTTAAACTGGAAAAAAATCATCAAGATGATTTTCATTTGAGTTTACATTCAAACATTTTAGAAGACAAATAGCCTTTAAACTTTTCAAAATGCTTGGGGTACTTCAAAATTAAAATACTTTGATGTATTTAGGCAAATTGAATCCAGGATGCCTCTGCAGGGGCAGGAGAAGTAATAAAGCTGCTGACTGCTTGCAGTGGTTGAATGTTTAGTCTACAAGCTTAACAATGGTTCTGCAAAGCAAAGCGAGAATGATTTTTATTGCAGATGGCCATGATGGTTTAAGTTAGGACTGAAGTCTGCAGTTTGACATGCTTATGAAACTGAATATTTCACTCCTTTATATATTACTGAAAGAAAGATAACAACCTTAACCACAAATAATTTGAATTGATGCTTTGGCACTTTACAAAGGAATTGAGAGTAGCTTTTTTTATTTTTTTTTTCTGAAATTAATTGTTGCGTTCTGGTTATCTCAATCTGATATCTGTACTTTTTTGAGGACACTGCCTCCAGGTTCAATCCAAAATATCTGTTACTAAAGCAGTCCATAGTACTCAGGAGAGGGCTATTTTCATCCTACTTTCATCACATTTGTTATGCATAGGTGAGGGAAAGTCTGTAGGTAGGCCTTATCTGCCTTGAAAAGGCAGATGTCCTTTCAAGGACAGATAAAGCAGGAATATGAAAAGTTATTAGTGAACATTCATTATTATTTCCCCTATGAATTTAAAGAAATTTTAAAAAATTATGTTAATTTAATTGCTAATTTTGATTTATTGCCTGCCAGCTTAGTATCTCAGAATTTAGAAAGAGTTTGCTACTACTGTAGAAAGCTCAGCATTGCTTTTAGCAATTGTAATTTTACAGTTGCAAAGAAATGGCATCATTTCCCTCAACAAACAGAAACAACTGATTTCTTATAGAGGAAGCTGAGAAAAAAGACAAACATGAAAGGCCACCATCTGTTAATTCAAAATCTATTTCTGCATATATACACTGCAAGACCCCATAGCTAAGTCCATGTAACAGCCATGTCAAACTCATTGTCCAGGTGCTGAAAAAAAATGGTCTTGTCCTTCCAAAAATCATTAATATTGCATTTAAAGAATCTTATTTTTTACATAATAAACTGTGTGTTCCTTTTAATTGCCTTTGGCTTTCCAGCTTTTAGAATGCACTTGGGTCATGTTTTTACACTTTTCCGTTAAGCTAAAAGAGAAAGAAATTAATTTTTCTTAAATGACACCCAAGAGTCTCACATAATCACATTACCCTAGGAAATGGGACTTGAGGAGAAATACCAAACATTGTGAAACATTTGATAAAAGCATGGAAGCAAGTAACTACAAAATAGTAGTAAGCTAAGTGTTTTTTAAAACAGAAGTCCCTACTGATCTTGGGACAACAGAAGGCTGCCAGACTGAAAACAAGCTTTCCCAGCTGTGTGCTCCTGAAATCAAACAGGTGCCATGTCTAAGATGTCTGGGGTACTCCTGATACAGAGATGTTACAAGAAATAATTAGGCTGTGATCCAGAGAGAGAACTGTGGGGGGTTTTGATGACAAACAAACAAATAAAAGGAATAATTTGTATCTTGTTAGTCTTCAATGAGAAAACACACGGACATTACTCAACCTCTGGAGTTCCAAAAGAAAGGGAAAGAGCAGCAAAGCAAAGCAAGCAAAGACTGGAGGCTGGTGGGGAAAATGTAAGTGAAAATATACAAATCTAACTATGGTTCTGTCAGCACATAACCATCCAGGCTGAGTGCATCTTGCTGAAAAAATAATCCTGTCTAGTGAATTACATGTATTCAAGACTCCTCTCTTAATTACTTATCAGCTTAGATAATGATTGCTGCTGCTGAAGTTGGTAATGTTAATATGAATTAACAAGAGAGCCAGTGTGACTGCTTTGCGTTGAGATTTTCTGATTTCTTTAGCAATCCCTTTCCCCAGTTGTTTGGTGAACTGAACCTACCCTCCCTAGGCTGTGATTATTGACCTTAGGGCTTTTCATTCCCAGGCATTCTCTGGCATCCCTGTAGGCTAGAGGGCTTCACTTGTGCACCAGTTCATTTCAACACTTTAGAACACTGAAATGGTGGCCTATAAAACAGCTGAAATAGATCTAATCCAAATTACTAGTACAGATCAAGGGACAACAGTGCCAGGATACCCAAAGAAAATGTTTATAGAGGCCTTTGATCACTAGAAACAGGTTGTCCTGAATGTGGAAAAACTAGAGTTCAAGAAATTAGTCAGATTTCTAAGGTCAAACCAGCTTCATCTGACTAAATAATTCCCTTATTGTATAGTTACATGGTGTTTCTGACAATCCATTCTCAAAACTTATATTGATGGCTCCATTTTCAAATTAGTACCTAAAGGAATATAAGAATCTTTTCTCTACACCTGAGGCTTGATTGCAATTTGCCTTCCCATTTAATTTCTTGTGGTTATGCAGATGTGATCCTTTTTTAAACAGCACAGTTGGCCTAAATTTAATTGCTTTGACACAAGTGCAAAGTCAGACTGAGCCCAAAAGCTGCATTCTACCTGTTCTGGATTTGCCCCAAAGAATGATCCTCTGCACTGTGCTCAGGGCTGCCTGCAGTCAGCTCAGCAGCTGTTCAAAGCAGGGCTGGTCCTGCTGGGCAGGAGTGCAACAGCCAAGGACCTGGCCTTGGGCTCAGCCACTGCTCAGTGCAAGAAATCCAATCCCAGCCAAGCAACGTTAGAGCTCAGGCAGGACCAGCAGCCTTACTCAGAGCTGGGGGCTGCACTTTGTAGAGGGCTTTGGGGAAGGTAAGGGGCCTTTGCAAACTTTTCATTTGCTCAATGACACCTGCTGTAGCAATTCCCCCTTCTCCTGACCTTATGGTCTGCCCCACTATGCTTCAGAGATTTTGGGAAGGGAGACAATTACACCTAATGTGTTTGGACAAGCCTAACATGTGTGCAAATTAATAAGAATGGGATATTCTGGTCTGTATTTCCCTTTACAAATGTTGTCCTGCATTTGTGCAACCTGCACATCTGCTTACCTGCTCTAACTAATGATAATGGATCTAGCAGGATGAGGAGAACACAATATTCCCTCCAGTGATATTTTGTGGAGGGGGCAGGGAGAGCTCCTTCCTCTACTGAAACCAACTCCTTAAAAAAGGGATGGATTTTCTTACATGATTCTGCTCTTCAGACACAGGAGGAAGAAATATCCATCTCTCCATGAATGTAAGCATCTGGGAGTTGGGAAGAACACAGCAGGTCACCCCTTGCCATACTCACATTTAAACTGTGTGAACAAATTTTCTGATTTATTATAAAATGAAGCAGCAGTTTTGTCTCTGGTATTTAAAAAAATAAACACAAGGAATAGAAACAGCTCATGGCAACCAGTGTGTGGTATCCTTCATGTGACAGTGAGGTCTGTAAGCAGGCTTCATTTCAACTTCTAACATTGCATTTCTCTTTCTAAAGAAATCCTTAAACAGTTTTTAGCTAAACTACATGAAGCAAAAGAAGAAAAGGTACTTTAATAATACATTGCTTCATTAAAAAATCGTTCAAATGTTTCTGCAGTCCTGTTCAGTGGAATTTATGAGTAAATGAATGCCAAAGGAGGAAAAGTTCCCATATTACATTGTTTGTGCATCTCGTTACATGAGCATTTCATAGCTTTTTAATATTCACTCTGAGGCAAAAAGCATCTGTAGTCATGGAAAGATTTATAGCCCAGTCTCTGACTGAACACACAGTGTACATCTTTTCTTCCTGGAAAACAAATTCCCTCTTTTCACCTGAGCACAAATGGCAGCAGAGTAGCACAGGTGCAGGTGTTGTAAGATAG
Source organism: Promerops cafer (assembly GCA_013398275.1). NCBI lineage: Eukaryota > Metazoa > Chordata > Aves > Passeriformes > Nectariniidae > Promerops > Promerops cafer. Next base: position 737,226 of record VZSE01001082.1, on the reverse strand, counting down.
CAAATGTACATGAAGAGAATCTCCACAGAAAAGCAATATTGCCAGGGAGGCTTCTGATGTGGCTTATCAGCTGTGTTCAGCAGTATTGCACTGCTGGGAGTGCTCCTGGAAGCTGTCAGGACTCCTCCTGCAGGGTTCAACAGTAAATTTTGATAGTGTGAACAAAAATAAAGTGTTTCTGCCTTTGCATGTTTTTGCAAGGGCTCTCTGTGAAGCCTGGAGCACGGGCAGCCGTACGAAGTCTTCAAAAAAGGAGTAGAATCCTCCACATATTTGCATAATTCTCTGTCAAATCTTACATATATGATAAATTTTTGCATACCTTGTGCTGGTATTCACAAAAGAGCTCCCTCTTTCCTGTTCTTTGTCCACTACAGCAGCACCCATTTTTTTAAAAATGAAAGAAGAACAACAAATCAAAATTAATGATTTCTCTCTTTCTGAAATCTTTCCTTTATGGGGGAAAAACCATTACTTTTCTTCAGCTCTGACTATGAGCTAATGCTAGAATTGAAGATGCTTCTCATCACAATTTTAGCATTCATTACCTTTACATATAAGATATATGACTTCTAGATTATTAGATTATCCTATAAATCATTGCCACTGGTTTAATTGTATTACCTTTCCTTAGATTGTACAGTATTTTTCACCCTGTGCAAAACCCTTTTGCTCAAGTCACAATGTAAAAGATGCTATAAAGTTTTTAAGAGCCTCTTTCAAGCATTGCTGTGAGTATTCATGTGCTGAGTGCTAAAATATAGATTACACGAAGTTGGTGGGTGTATGGATTTCAGTATGTGCATGTCTATCAGAACTGTAGGGCTTTCATTAGCTCATTGCTGGTGCTTATTAATTTAATAAGGCCACTTTGAAATCCCCAGGATTTCTCTTTTCAGAACACAGACCTCTCGATGTCACTTCAAATATTTGGAGGAACTCTGCATTTTCTATCAGAGGAAACAATAAGTATCAAGTCTTAATAAGCTGCTGAATATTTCAGCACTTGTGAAATATGAACTCGTGGAATCAGAGCTGCTGTTTGCAATTTGCTGTCAGGTACAAAGGGATTGTTCTCATATATTTGGCATTACAGTCAGCTAATCCTTGTCTGATTTTTGTATGTCACAAGCCAGTGAAATAAAACTACGGGATGTTGTTTTATGAGCAATGCAATAATAAATTCCCAAAGAAGGTTTTTTCTTAAACCCAAGCCTGCAAGTAACAGCTTGAGGAATGCTTTCTGGAATCATACTCATTACAGCTTGGACCCTGTTTCCACAGGAATAAGATCTGAAACAATATCTCCACACTAAACCTTTAGGCTGGGATTCAGAATATGCTTATTCTTTTTAGTATGTAGAGGATATTTTTGGCTTATTGGATTAATAGAACAACATAGTGAAAGATGATTATGAGTTTTACTCTTGTAAATCCTGGGTATTTTGCTCAAAATTTGTAGGATGTTTGGAAAAGAACGTTTTGATTTTCTGATTCTAGTGTTTGTGGAGAAACTTGAGGTCCATTTTAGATTTTGTTTAGCTTAGTAATAATATTAACAATAACAATCTATGTACCGGCTTAAGTTTTGGAGACCAAAATCCAAAGGCTCAAAGATAAAGCTTTTTTGAGACATCCCCATGTCCAATAAAGTCAGTGGTGTTGCAAAACTATAAAACATAATTTTTAGAGAAAAAGAAAGAAAAAACAAGTTTTAGTTCACTGTATAAACATCTCTGGTTGATTCCCAGATGACATGGTGGAGAAATAAGCTTGTGGTGCTTTGTTAGACATGTATTAACTCAAGCTATTGTCTTGTACATCTATTACAGAGCACCACAAATTTCATTTCAGAGAGAAACACATGATTTCTAAAATTAATTTATTTTACCTATTTTTCCCTTACTTTAAGGGGCCTTCTTTCCCAGTGTTGTGAAATTTTTCCCACTTTGATTAATAGGTCACAAAGACTTTAGGGAATGGATAGACATGAGTGGCAGCAGCAATTGGTATCTCAGCCTTAGTGGGAAGGTAAGGTCAGGCAAAAACATAAAGCATGGATAAATGTCTGACATAAAGAGGCCTCACAGAGTACAGAAGATGAAAATGATTCCTTAGTGAAATGGATCTTGAAACATGAGCCTGGTACTGAGGCATAGTATTTGGTAAGGAGAGGAAATTAAATTTTACTTTTAAATTTTAGATCATGCATCTTTTAAAAAAGAGATTTACTGATAAGATGGGTATAAAACATGGTAGCAGATGGGCTTTTAAATGACAAACATTCACAGGCTCGTATTTTAATGTGCCGTGCCCTGAGATAATACATTATATCAGAGCTCCCCAAATTATTTCACAGCACTGATCATCTTTTAAGTGAAACAGGAATTTCTTGGACCACTTTCCCTTTGGATGACATTCCTGCTCCAAGCCATCAGTGCACCCTAAGCCTCACACTCTCCAGTGGGGAGCCACTGACCAAAGGAGCCATTCACCAACACTCCTAGAAACAAATGTATCCCCTGTTCTCCTCCTGTTCCAAACACACAATTCCAGGTAGCAATTAGTTACTTATTTCTTTAAGTAATTAATTGCTCAGTGCTAAAGAATTGTTGCAATGCTATATGTAGAAGTAACAAAATCACTCAAACGTCTTAGGAAAGACTTCAAGAAAGCAATTATTGCTAGTTGTAGTCAAAATTATTTGTTATATTAATTACCAGTAATCTCTGCCTAGACATAATTAGACTGGAAGCAATTTTATAGTGGTGCAATGTAATTATGTCATTAATATGAAAAATAACAGATTATTTTACTTTAATTTGACATATTATATGTTTAAGGGCTTTCCAATTAAAGAACAAAGCGTTGAGTTAAAAGAACAAAGTGCGCACCAAGTTTTGGGATAATTTCTCACAGCACTGGCATGTTTAGGCAAATCTTAAGATCTGAAAATTTACATTCTTGTTGAGTGCTTATAAATATGACCTGAACCTAAGTTTTCAATAAACTTCCACCTTGGACCTGAATTAATTGCTCTCCATTAAAGTAGAGTACTTCTAAACTCTTGTGCAAATTTTACTCCTGCAAATCCTTGTGAAATGTACCTTTCAGAGATACTCGTGCTAATCCAATAAGAGTGATCTGATGAACCACATAATTTATTCACATTTGTAGTTGGTGGTTTTTTAGTTTTCTGCTGGAATTAATCTCTAACATTTCAGCATAACTTAAGCACAGGCTTATCAATAAGCAAATATTTGGTTGCTTATCAATAAGCAAACAAAGAGGTGTCTTCCTATTTTTCCTAGTGACAATAAATACCCAAGGGATTTTCCAAATTTAAGTTCGAATCAGCAAGGAAAAAAGGTGATTTCAGAACATAATCATAAGATATTAACTAGTGATAGAGACTGTTTTTCTTTGGGAAAAAAACTCAAGCAAAGAAAAACGTTCCAGGTTTCTAATAAAATTAAAGTACCTAGCAGAAAGGAAAAATATTTTGCTGAAAACTTTTCATGAACTTTTTTGGAGTGGAGCAATTTATGAAACACATTTTCAAATTAGGTACACTTTCAGCAGTGTATAATAATATTTCTGATAAGTGATTTAACATCATTTAGACAAATCTTTTGGTATTTTTATGTTTTATATTTTATGTACTATGGGGTTTTGTTCTACAGAATATCATTAATAATCAGATAATTTCATTAGCACAAGCCCACAACAGAAAGATTAGCTAGCTCAGATAATTGTTTATCACCTATAATAGCACTAGTTTGATGAGAATTCACTGATAAGAAGTGTGAAATGTACCCAAAATTATTATTGAGGAACTACTTTCATTGGTATCATTGTATTGCTGCAGTTTCTTACTAGAGGGTTTCGACAGACTCTCTTCTTCTGAGGAGTGGAGCAATAACCCATAAATACCCAGAATCCATGTCAGGAACCTTCACCTGCATTTTGTTGTATTCTCTAACCTGAGCAGCCTCTGGTCAGGTTTCCCTGAGTGTCTGCAAGCACCTCAGAGAAATAAAGGCTACTCTTTCATGCAAATTTGGGTTTGTGCAGCCTCAGATGCATCACTTCAGAGATGAAATTATTTCCAGAGTTTTAATGTGTAAAATGTTCCAGAACCTTTTTAAAGGGGTGGTATATATATAAGAAGAAATTAATGTAATCTCCTCTTTTCTAAAACCTTTCTTTTTAAAATAAATACTTCTTGTTACTGCTGAAGCATCTACTAAACCTGCAGACAAGACACAGTGTAGGTACTGTTTCAATTTTAGGAAGATTTCACCCAAGCAAATTATTTCTAGATACCTCAATTGCTGGAACGTATCATATGTTCCTACTCTCATATTATTTATTTAAAAAAAAAAATCCACAAAAAAATCAACAAACTAACCAACCAAAAAACCCCAGAATCCTGCTTTTGGCTTAGTTCCTCCATTATTCACTGCAGAGTACTCATGAGAGATCTAAGTTACATTTACTGGAATCTGAGGAGTCTGAAAATCATTTTCATTTCAGTGTTGAAACAAAAAAAACCCCCTACTCTGTAATTGTCTTTTGCTTTTAGGTAGCTCATGGCTTTCAAAGTGAATAGCTCATTTTGAATGTGATTGAGATTTTTACAGGAAATTAGTACCATTTGTTTGTTAAGTAACTTTCAAATTAGAAGTCATGGTAAAAATTGAGTCAATTTATGGAGCATTTCAGATTTTGATTTTTTTCCCTCTCATATTTAGTGATAATGACAAATCCCTTTTTAATGAAGTTTTAAAATGAAAGGCAATCTCATGTGGCTTTTTTAATCACCTATTTACTTTAGATCAAAACTCTTATTGTCCTGAACCACGAGCATTATGCAGACTAAAAATGCTATATTAAATCTGTCGTTTTAATCCCAAGCCATGGATTGCACCATAATTTATTGGATAAAATTATAGTAACAAATAGCAGTGATGATGTAACACTATATTTCAACATGTTTTACAGCACCACAATGTTATTCTAGTGATTATACTGTAGTTGGAATAAATATTACTAAACTTGAGACAGATTTATTATGGTTTTAGACTTTCTTTTACTTGGTCCAGGAAACAGAGGATTCACACACTAACTCTTATAAACATTAATGAGCATTAATTGCTTCTCTCCCTTGTGTACTGTGAGGAGTTTCTATCCCTCTGGCTGTCCTGTATGTTAGCACCTTTTAAGGTTTGGTTTGGGACCAGATCTCCCCTCCAGTTTCAGCACGGTGTGAAAGGACGCACCGAGCCAGAAGAACATTTCAGTTCTTCCTCCCTTCATGTCTCTTGCCCCTGAGAACCCATCCACTGGCAGTCATTGGGCGAGAGGAGCCAGGCCAAACCATGACCAGTGCCCTGATGCTCTCCTGGGTGAGTAAAGGGCAAAATGCAGAGACAGGTCAAACCCAGCCCAGCCTTTCTGCCCCTCCTTGCAGAGAGCCAGGAGGCCACGTGAGGGACCTGAGGGGATGGAGACTCTCATTTTGCTTTAATGTCATAAACAGGTAAAGTATGATTCCTCATTGTATACATCCTGAAAAGATAGCTTCAGGTTTGGAACAAATAGATTGTTATCAGAGAAATTTGAACATCTGTCAGAAATAAATCCAGACCACACTTTTGGTGAGATGCTGAACAGTGGGAGAAACTTACACTCTCCTACTGACTGGTCATTGATTCCCATCATTCTTGCAGTCAGAGACATCACTCTGTGATGTGAAGAAGAACCATTTATGGCATTTTCAGCTAGCCCCAAAACAGCAGAGGAAAACCAAAGAAACTCCCAAGAGAATCTGTTGTGACGTCAGCAGCCCAGTCCTGCAGACTGCCATGGCTCTGGCTGTTCAAGGCGAGGCTGACAATAAGCACTTGGATTTCTGACCTGCTTGCCAGTATCTCTGAGGAGGAAAAGGCTGAACCTGTTTCATCTGTACCAGTGCATACCATTTACTTCAATTACCTTGGCCTGAAATAGCCAATTTCCATTTGATATTTACACTCTGGTACCAATACGTTACAAGAATGGCTCTATCTGGCCTGTGAAAAGTTTCCTTCCACATTATAAAGTCTATGCTTAACTTCAGTCCCCATATTTACTTTTTAAATAATTTTCAACATCTCAGAAAGTAGTATCTCTCAAATACAGTCCCCGGCAAACCTGATCTGTGAGGTTTAGCCTTGTGCCCCAGCCAGAATCTCACAGACCCAGTGCTTAATGGAAATGAGTAGAGACTGGGTGATATTCCTCCATTATGAGTTAAATCTTTGAGAGCTTCAGAGTACTTTGGGGCAACAGAAGGGGGAAAAGTATGGAAAACAATTTCAGCTTTTCAGTTCGGAACCTGTTTTGCTGTAATTTTGAGACACGGTCTAAACCACAGGTAATTGATCATAATGAAAAAAATGCATTAATGAAAGTAATTGACAAAAGCCAGTACACCTGTCAAAGAAGAGAAACCTTGAAAAGGAATGGCGGGCTTTTGAAGGTCAAGGCTCAGTGTGGTGTAATCCCTACCATCTGTGTTCGGGCTGGTGCTATTCTCAGACTGTCATATGCACTCTCTTCTTTGAAAATAACAGACAAGGGAAAAAAGGCTTACCCGACAGGGAGCCTAAATGTAGTTAGTTTTATAGAAAATGAAAAAGCACCACTGTATAAACTTAAGATGACCCTTAATTTTCCTTCCCCTTGACCTACACACGTCCACAATTGGTTTCAGAGCTGTAGTGGCACTGGGAATGAAAATAACTAAGGGGCCAATAAAATGTAGCAGTTATAACTGCGAGTTGGAATAGTAGGCAACCATACCCAATGCAATCAGCCAAGCATGGTATTGCCCTGCAAACTCACTAACCTGATCAAGAAATTTCAGCCTTTCCTTCAGCTGAGAGAGGTCCTTGCCTTGACCCTACAAAAAGCTCTGGGAGGATTCCTGCACCCACACCAAATTTGCAACCCATGGTTGCTTCATCCTTTTGGATTTTTGGGATGTCCTGCTCCTTAAAGCTTCTGGACATTTTCAGACAGCAGAGAGAGGCCTGGCACACTTGTGTGGGATCTTATGCTGGATCTGCAGAGCCCAGACACAAACTCTCAGCCAGTGCCCACTGCCTCACATTCTGTGAGCACAGGGCTAGAACAATCTCCTGAGAGAGGCACTGCTCAGAGTAGGAGAAGCTGTGTTCAACGCCCTGTGTTTTCTGAACACCAACTACCAGATATCAGAGCAGTCAGCCTCCTTCAGACTTGGCTTAGCACGTTGCTTGGGTGACTTAGAAAGTATGAAGAGAGTCTTCTTCACCCACAAAATAGCGTAGCTTGCTGATCGGGTCACTCTGTGTGGTCGGGAGTTCAAATCCCTCAGGCAGACAAGGAAATTGAATTCAGGTTTCCCACACACTGACAGGATATATTAATCACAGCGTTATTATATTAAATAAGGGCATTAGCTCCTCCATGGCAGTTCAGCTTTGAAAGAAAATGTTTAGAAATCCAGCTCCAGAAGCTGGAATGGAAACGCCAACTGTCTCCTCCAGACATCCTTGCAGCATCTGAACATGAAGTCCTGATGAAGGAGAACATTTAACACACAAATTTGTTCATGTTAAATCATCAAATGCAGAGGTAGCTGCCTGCTTGCTTGTTTTGTTTCTTGTTCCTCTCTTTTCAAACATCCACATACATCCCTCAGGGAGCCTCTTTGGGAAGTTGCTCCTTACAGAAGATGGACAGGTATCTGTAGTGAACAAGTACTCGGTCTTCAGGTTTCAACACCTTCAGGTTTCTATCCAACTCTATTCTAGATTATTTCACACTGAAAATTCAAGGATATGAAAAATTTTCAAAACTTTTACAAAATTCCCAAATTTTCTAATTTACTTTCAAAATACAGTGGCTACATGGAGACAGTAGGTTGCCACTCGGAGACCTTTTTGTTTTAGACATTTTTCTATGAGAAAAGTTCATCTATTAAAATAACGATAAAGGAATTTTTATAGACCTTTTTAACTGGAGAGTGCAGACATATGAAACTACAAAGCACAACCAAACAGATCCCCCCAGAAGTTGTGTTTCATGTACTTTGTGGGAAATGGTGTATATGAAAAGCTGCTGTTTCTGTTACTTTTGAGTGACTAAAAGAGCAGGTATAAATACGTGTTATATATACTCTTTGCTCCTGAGAAGAAAAATAAAAAATAAAAATGCCTGCCTCCATGCACGAAACCAGAACACACCACATAAAACATCCCTCTGTTAAATGGAGATTCCTGGGAAAACAACCACCATAAAAATAACGTATAAAAAAATAATAGTGTTCCACAAATGTCTAATTAAAAAGGTCCTCCACCTCTTTGGAAGAAACACATTTTATTTGCCCTCATTAAGGTGACCTAACCACTGTGCTTCACCCTTCCCTGCCTGCATGATGTAATCAACACAATCCCTGAAAACAGCAAACAAGAGGCAAAGAATCACTTTTCTCTCACTGAGCTTTAACTGCCTAATCAACTTTAAGCATATACCTCAATTAATGATTCTAAAGACATCCTGTTGACCTGTATCATCTAACTCTACAGTTACTTTTGTATCTCTAGATACAAAAGTTCAGAACTGGATCTACCTTGAAAGGCAGTTCCAGAGAATCTTCACTGATACCTTTTCCTTGCTATTCATACTCACTCACAGTAAACATTTATCTTACTATTTTTAACTTTGACCTGGATGCACTCTCTGCTGGTAGAATGAAACCTCTCGCTCAGAATTGCAAGCAGGCAATTCTTCTTGTTTGCATTAATTACGTTTTTCAATTAATTCCATTTCTTTACCTTTTTCTCCACTGTGTGTGTCTCAGGATGTGGTTTGCTTGCACTGAGGCTGTGCAAGCCAGGTCAGAGAACCTGAGGGAGGCTGAAGCTGCATTAACACACAGGAACATCCAGAGCCCAGCTCACAACTGCTCCTGTGGCTGGCCGCAGAGGATCTCATCAGCAAAGCTGAGCTGGACCACAACCCCTTGGAGAAAATTTGGAGTTGGTACTAAAGGCAAGAAGTGTTATTAGGTCAAGGAATTCTTTTGCTGGGGTACTCACTGGACAGTAATTGGAGAAGAGACATGACAAAAACCAGTGGGAGACTAGACTGAAATCACTTGATTTATGGTTGTTGAAGCTGTGTAAAGGAATGAAAACCTCAGAAAATAAATAAATATTCTAAAAAGTTCACAGCTTTACTCAACTTTACTAATAAGAAAAAAGAAAAGGGGAATAAAATGTAAAATTGAAATCTAAAATTGAGATGGAAATGCAATGAAGCCTTACTAGTCTGAAACTCTGTGCCCAGTGGCAAAAAAATGGAAAGATGGAGAAAGAAAGAAATGAGGAAGATAATTCTAAAACTCTGCAATTTTTTTATTAAAATGCATAAATATTTTTATATTATAGACTGCAAAATATCCTATTTTGAAATTTCCAGAGTTTTTGCACTGTATTTTATGCACTGGCTTGCCAACCTCAAGACACACCTGAAAAAATAGAGTGGAAAAGAAGTAAAAACATTCATAGGGGGAGCATTGCCATGCAGAAAGAGTGAAGGAAGCCAGATCACAAACAAAGCTACTAAAGCAACAGAGATTTCCATTTGCGATGAAGCTCGTCATCCTTCAGGAAAAGAATCTGACAATTGCTGGGAATAACTTTTTCAGCTCACAATTCTAAGCAGTTTATGTCAACATTTTTTTCCTTGTAATCCTCAGGGTAATACATATTTTTCTCCTACAAGAGGTATCAGCTCTGGTCGACATGTAGTGGGTGCAAAATTTGTACGTTACAGCATTATTGATATGTTGCTAGTACTGTCTCCTACATTTTAATTAGCTGCACAGCAGAGAGCAGGAGCTGCTGCTTTGCCTTGCTGAAATGCTGAAATGAAGCCTTCTACAAACCGAGCGAGGACCTCGCGGGGCAGAGATCGCGGTGTGCCGGGGCCGGACGTGCTCTGAAGCACCGCTGCTCCATTTCAATCCGTCACTACTGTTTGGCTCTCCAGTCCCCTCTGCTTTTTTCCAAAGCCACTGGAGAGCAGGCAGGAGACACGAGACAAGGCACCTGCTGGGCAGGGCTGCACAGTCCCATGCTCGGGCTGACAAGGTGGCAGTAGATATCTTTCATTCAGTACATCGCTGTAAATTGCACAAAAAAATGCCTGGGGAGCCTTGGTAATGAATACATCAACTTTTACCCTGCACTGTAAAAACAGCTATAAGGAAATGATTTCCATGCTACAGAGGGGGTACGCAGGCTAAAAAGAAAACACAACACTTGCCAGAAAAATAAATGCCCTGCTCCATCAGAGAGATTAGAGAGAAAGATAAAGTGCTCTGTTTGTGCTACACCATAGTATTGGGTTTGCATGGCAAGGTTTGGGGAACAGGGGAGCCACAGGGGTGACTTCTCTGAGGAGGTGCCAGAAGCTTCCCCTGTGTCCAAAAGAACACAAGACAGATCCACTGCTGAGCCCCTCAGCAACAGTGGCAGCACCTCTGGGATAATGTGCTAAGGAAGGGGAAGAAACCTGCACAACTGCACCTGGGGAGAGGAGTGAGGATGTGGGAGAGCAAAAGTCCTGCGGGCCCCCAGGTCAGTGCAGAAGGAGGGGCAGGAGGATGCCCAGGCAGTGGAGCTGGGATTCCTCTGCAGCCCGTGGTGAGGCAGCTGTGGCCCTGCACCCCTTGGAGCTCCATGGGGAGCAGAGATCCACCTGCAGCCTGTGGAGGACCCCACACAGAAGCAGGGGCATGCCCTAACCATGGGTGACCATTCTGGACCAGTTTTGCTGGCAGGACCCACAGTGAAGCTGTCTGTTCCAAAGGACTGTATCCCATGGAAGGGACCTACATTGGAGCAGTTAATGAAGAACTGCAGCCTCTGGAATGGACTTTTGTTAGAGAAGTTCATGGAGAGCTCTCTCCCATAGAAGAGACCCCACACTGGAGCAGTGGAAGGGTGTAAGGAGTCCTCTCCCTGAGGAGGAAACAGTGGAAGAAACAATGTGTGATAAACTGACCAAAACATCCATTGCCATCCCCCTGCATCTCTGCCAGGGAGGAGGCAATAAAAATGGGAAGTTAAGCTGGGAAGGAAGGAGGGCTGCAGGAAGGTGTTATAAGATTTGGGGTTTTTTCTATTATCCTACACTCATTTGATTGGTAAAAAATTCAATTAATTTTTCCCTGAGTTGAGTCTGGTTTGCCCTTGTTGGTAACTGGTGGGGGATCTGTCTCAGTCCTTATCTCAGCCCAGAATTTTGTTATGTTTTCTCTCCCCTGTCCAGCTGAGAAGAGGAGTGATAGAGCAGCTTGGTGGGCACCTGGTTCCCATCTGAATTGAAGCAGACTACAAACCCTTCCCCTCATTACCAGGGGGCAAATAGCAACACAGATACATACAATTCCTATCTTCCATGTGATGCTGCTTGCTACCTAATTGGAAACTAATTGAGGAAGTTCTTTCACTTAAGAAAAGCTGGGGGAAACAAATGAGAAAAAACTGTCATGTGACCTATTGTTACCAGTCACAGTTATAATCTTAATTTGCAAAATGCAGCATACAAAAGCTCCCTGATTCTGGTTGGTGCTTTCATCCGACAGCAGCACGACAGCAGTGCCTGAGCAGCCTGTGGTCCCCACCTTGCTTATCCTTTGTCAGGTGCCAATTAAATCTTTGCAATTTTTGTGCTGCCTCTGCTTTTCCAGAGTCTGATGGAACTGGGGATGGGTATTGTTGGGATAACTCAGAAACAGCAGGACTTCTGCGCATTTCACTCTCTGGATTCTTAAATTTCTCAGCTCCAGTCCAGTTTTCAACTAGCCACAGCTGAGCTGAGAACAAAAATAACCACATAGCCTACGATTAGAGGTCTGATTGAAACAGCTTGCTGATTTATTTGCCCCAGACAGAATCCTTGTACAGATCCATGCAACAGAAATAGCAGAAGCGTCTGGGATGGGGGATTGCGTGTCCCGTCCACCAGCCGAGCTGGATGGGCTGCTCCATTGTACATATTTATGGAGCTAGGCTGAGCCCTCAGGGTAAAAGTGAACAAAGAATAGACTGTTTTTCTCCTAAAGCATCTGGGTGTAAGTCTTATTTTGCCAGCAACCGTGGTGTTTATGGGCATGTTTTACTGGAAACCTGCTGCTTCTCACAACGTTTCCTGAGTGACTGTCTTAGTAAAACTGCATCTGGAAATGACAAGCACACAGCTGTAAATCTGAAAAGCAGTGTGCAGCCCTAATAGCTAGCAGCTACAGCACAGCTGTCCTGCTGAACATTGGAAAGATTTACAAAGACAAAGCAGAGCAATGAATACGTTTCTGAGCACTCTGTGATCACATTACACCTCTTCCTCTTCCAAGATGTTTTTGTTGCAGACATAGAAGGGACTATCACTGCTTTTTGAGTGAATGCCTTAGGCAGGTAACCTATTACTGCTTACCTGCCTAAGGCACCCAGAATTTCTGCCCTGTACCTGTCTTCCAAATCAATGGCTAATGCTGTATTATATCATTTTTCATTTTCACCTGAGTTGGAGCCATGACAAGAGCAAGGCCAGGAAAATGAGCCAACTTAAAAAAAAAATATACTGCTGCAGTGGTGTGCAGCATTCTGAGCATTGCAGGGAGTGTTCATGCAGTGGAACCATCATAAAAGAGATATGCAAGAGGAAGAGATGAAGGAGATTTGTGCTTTTCATTACCATGTGCCCAAAGCTGTGGAATCCCATAACCACCGTGGATCTCCTGGAGCTCTGAAGTGTGAGGAAGAGTGGCAGGAGGTGCACAGAGGAAACAACCAACACACGCTGCAGAAATACTGACCTGGCTGACAGGAGGAATTGTTGCTCCACTGGACCAGTCATTGCTAGGGAGGGCTGGGGACTGGAGCCAAGGTGTTGGAGTATGAACAACATGGCAAATTGCCCAGCATTGTAAAGAAATATAGTTGCTCTCTTCTGTGTAAAAATCTAGGCAATAAGGTACTCATTAAAAAAACCCACACCCCAATATTTGAATAATAATAATAAAATTACAAAAAAAATAATAAAAAAGGCTTTTTCCATTGCTAAAGCAAGAAGTTCTAATTCTCTAATTCAAAATATCTTTTCTTTCAAATGCCCTGAAGTTTTACTAGAAAGTATAATACCTAAAAATACTACAATCCTTAAACAAACCATCTCACTTGACCTAAACATTTTTGCAATTCCTGCAGAAACTCACACTTAAACATATTAATATGTAGAGGTGTGTTTGTGTAAAACCAGGCATTATTGATTTTAAACCAGACTGTTTGCTTAAAACTAGTGTTAATTTTATGCATATATATATATATATACACACATACTCACACAAGTACTTACAGTCTGTGCGTCCATGCTTGGGTTTGGATTTGCAATGGCAGAAAACCAATTATTCACCAGGTCTCTTTCTGAAGATGATGCTACTGGGTGTGTACTTAAACCTGAGCACCTGAGCGTGAGCCTTGAGTTTGCTAATTTTGCATCTGCTTATTCATTCATACAAATTGCAGACTTTAGAGAAGGCTGAATACAAACTTTAGAAATTCATCAAGCTCCTCTTTCTGCAAGGCCAGATCTCTAGATTTTTGATAGTTTTACCTGATGACCTGTCAATAGCTTCATTAAATCAAATAAACCTCCAGCCAGGATTCATCTCTTATTTAGAAGCAACTACATTGTTCCTTTATAGGTTATACATTGCCCTCCTATGTCCCTGTTTACTCCTCTATCTGTTCTCTGTTTCTGGCATTTTTCCCATTTTACAGTACTGTGTTTTGCCTACTTCAGCCACCTCAGGGTATTCCCATGGAAGGAATCCCATGGCAGAGCAGGCTGCTGATGGTGCCCAGCTCAACATGCTTTGCTCCCTTTTAAATCATGTAGATGGGGATAAATGGGGCCCTTGAGAACCACAGCTCTGGGGAGAAGGAACAGAAATGTCTCTCCTCCTTGACAGTTTATACATCTTCTACAATAGGGAACGTGTTTCCAGGCCCATAGGAACATACCTTTTCCTTTTTTTTTTTAATTTCCCTGCCTCTCCCCGCTCCCTCTTGTAACCTTGATTTTACCCTGAGATTTTAAAATAATAGCTATGTAGAATTTGGGAAGAGTCAACAGCCACCCCAAAATACCCCAAATACAGGATTAAATCCACTACAAACCTTTCCTCTTAGTGAGGCACAAAGCAGCTGGGTAGAGGCGTTGTTTCGTGTTTCTCTGCAGTGCCATTCCCTGGCTCTGCCCCCAGTTAAACAGCGATGATAATGCTCCTCACTCAGCTTGTTTGAAGATTAAATTAGCTGCTATTAGTTCAGCTCTTTGAAGATGTACCCAAAGTGGTAAGTGCTAAGTGTTATTAAATGGATTTTAGTCATTAGACCCTGGAGAAGTTTGGTTGCTTTGGATGAGTGTCTGAGCCATGGTGAATTCTGGTGCACAGGAGCACCCCGGCCCCTGGGTCCCCTCAGCTGAGCACTGCCAGGTGCCACACAAGGGTTCCTGTCCTTAAACACAGCCACCTTAAAGGCATTTAAAGGACCAGGCTGCAAACTGACTTTAAAGAGTAATCCTTGGTCTGCACAATTAAGAGAAGCTTTCATTTTCCAAGTGCTATCTCAAAAAATTTCTGTCTCCTTTTTAATGGAACTTTGAAGAAGAAAATCACCTACATGATTTATTAAGCCAAACATCGATTTAATTTAAAATTAAAAAAAAAACCTGTCATACTGTCTTTCAAATTTAAAGGAAAATGGGTAACTACAATTTCTATTAAATTACTCTAGATTGTAAAGGGTATAACAGGTAAGATTTGGGTCCTTATTCAAGCCCTCTAGTGGTAGTTGTCCTGTTTGTTAACATGGGAAGTTGCCACATTACTAAAATATATTATTTGGAATCTTTAACGGGAAATTAGAAGCATCTGCCCTTAGAAACAGGGAGAGGAAAAAAAGAAAATATTAGTTGAAAGGTAAGTATTTCTATGCAGAAATAATTGTTATTTAAATGTGCAGAGTAGCAGAAATTCTAAATGCCAAATCAAGTAAACAAAAAAGGCAGAAAGTGCCACCCTAAGCAGGTGACAAGGCCTGTCCTCCAGGGACTGACAGGTGGGATGAAAATGCTTCTGCAGAATCAGGGCTGACCCAGTTCTCCTACAGACAGGCTCAGAGTGTCTAAAACTCAGGATCTGAGCACTTGTGCTGTGGAGAAGCTGTCAGTGAATGTGCTGCACTGCCTACACAGGTGAGCAGCACCTTTCATGCCTCTAGGCTGCATTTCTGCCACTGCTCTCCAGCCACTGTATTGCCATTTCAGTGTGTTTCTTAGACTTGCCTCCCTCTGCTGAGTTCTCTTTCAAAACCAGTTTACAAATGGCACAGTTCTAGGTAGAAGAGACAACACAGAAGCATTTCAGTGAAAATATTGCTGAAATTAGGAAAAAAAAGGGCTCAAGATCAGGGAAAAATAATCATGGCAATAAAATCCGTATAGGTAGGACCACTCCAGAAAGAAACTGTTTAGAAAAGTAATGCTAAATTTAAGCTTAAACCAGTTTTTATAAATTCAAGACAACACTACAGTTTGCTTCAAGAAGCAATTTCAGGATTTTAACAATAAAACTGACCTGTCCAGAGCCTGTCAAATAACCAGCCTGCCTGTCTCAGCCCCCAGGTTAATGCACTATCTGTATATTCTGCACAGGACTGTACCTGAAGCTATTTTACTAGTTAAATGGCTAAATAGTAGCTGATGTGCCTGGCAGAGCATTCAACGTTTCTCAAGAATAAGTCTCACAGAATTTTCTGGCAGATAAAAGCTTTACTCTGACAGTTCTGAGTGTTTCTTCAGCATCTCCTCTTAACCATCTAGAGGATTTTCTGGAGTGCTTACATGAATAGAGGTGCTTGTTAGAAGTACTCATTTCATGGAAGTGTTTTGTGAGTGAAACAAGAATTGTAATAGACAGTCAAGAGATCCTTTGGGGAAATGGGGCTGGTGGGAACAGACAGAACATCCTTGCTGAATAAAACATTTTTTCAAGGAATGTCAAAATTAAGCATAACAAGACATCTCTTCCAGAAGGGGATGGTCTTCATCCTGGATACTTTCCCATTACTTTTCTCATGTTCCATGAGAGTTCCAAAGTGTCTGAATCATTTTTGGACTATCCCAGAAAAGCGTTTAAGACATTTATTTGTATTTGAAGCATTTGATAAAGTGATTTTTTAAAAGGCAAAGTAATAGAGTGGCCCTGATTAGTACAGTCCTGAAAAATTAGAGTAATAAAGTGTATGTAGTTTTGCTTGCAGTTATGGTATTACACAGCTAAGACAGAGCAAACAAAGAAATATGCATCACTTACTAGTGTAAGGTTCTCTGAAAACTATCCCTGTGAGAAGGATGATCACTAGGTAATGTATAGGCCATGTCCAATAAAAATGTACAATGAGCACACTGTGCGGCAGAGTTTAATTTCCTGGCTCTTGTGGAACTTAAATCTCAACTTTAATAAGACTGTGCTCTTGCACAAAAGGCACCACGAAGCAGTGTGATGCAATGGCCACAGTGCAAGCTGAGTGCACGGAATTGTGCTCTTTTCCTGGATCTACCATTGGCTTCCAAAATCATTTTGTACATGTCACTTCTACAGCTCAATTTCCTCCTTGATAAAAATGGGACTAACAGTGGTTTCTCACCTTTGACACTCCTGGATGAAAAGTGCTTAGTATTATTAATTCATGAATTTATCAACCTCAAGCAGAGTTGTGACCTTGAAAATGGAGAAGAGTTCCAGAGTCTGCAGGGGCTTCTGGGGAGATCATTAGAGCTATTTATTTTACCAGGCAAGCGCGTGGCTGTTAAAGTGATGTTGCAGGGCTGAGGAGGAGAGGCAGTGTCACACATCAGATAAGGGGCTGCTTTTCGTGCCCAGACAGAATTAAGGAGACACAGTTCTGAGCAAAGGTTGGAATAACCCCATCACATCCACGTGGAAGGGCTGCTCTCCTCCTGGGAGACACAGAACAAAGTTTTGAAAAACTCTCCTCGCTTCAGTCCTATATCTTATGGATTAGTTATAGCAATCAGTCATAACTATTGATTAGTGTGGCAGTACACAGGGACTAGCAGTAAAACCTCCTTCTCAGTGGAGATCCCTTGGGAACATTTTTCTTTTTTAAGGTATTAAAATGATCAAGAAAACTGAGGTTGTGTTTTGTAAGTCTTTACTAAAGAATGGCAAACCCAAGACAATTCATCATTTGAGTTTCAAAAATTCTCTCTAAGAACATTTTTCATATGGAAGTCAGCCTTAGTCCATTGATATTTCATAAGTCTATATAAAAATAGCCCAATAGTTTGCCTTACCAAAATATTCAGTGCTTTATTAACTTGCATTTTTGCCTTACTGCGGAGATTCGGAAAGCCCTGAGCGAGTTACAGCCGAGGGTTCTGCAGTTTTCACTCTGCTCTACAGTTTCCTTTGTGCTCTGGTAGCTGACGTTAATTGTGCACCAGGGCTGTCCCTGGAGCATGTGTCCCCTGCTGCACTGAGCCACCCCAAAGCAGCTCTTGCAGCCCATCTGTGACAGCTCCGAGGGCAGAGGAAGCGCTCTGTGGATTCGCTGATTCCGTGTGGCAGGGGACAAGTGGGCTGGCAGCAGTGGCTTTGTGCATTTTAATAGCTGATGAAAAAAGAGATGGGAATGACATTCTGGAAGTGAAAAAGAGAATGTAAATTTTCTCAACTAACCCAGCATGATTGGGCTTCAGTTGCATATTAAAGGACTAGAAATTTAGCTGGCACAATGAAAACTGCATGCATCTCTTATAAAATATCTGTATTACACCTCAAAGTAACTTGTATAACAGATCTTAATACAGATGATACACATTTTACCATATAAAATACACCAATGTGCTTCTAAAGCTTTGCTTAGGGTTTTCTTGCTGCTATTGTTTTACCTTGTTCTCAATGGAGATTAGTGATACAGAGTAGCAACTTGTCTAAGATTAGAGAATGCAGAGAAAGGAAAAGAGAAGTGTGGCCAAGCAAAATATTTTCAGGATTACCCACACAGTGTCTGTATAGGTAACCAAATGTAAGCCCATAACCTTTGGAGCTACAGATATGTTCTTAAATCTGATATACACCATGTGGGTTTTGTCCAACAAATAACTAGGTATCACACCATATAGTGTGTATCATATAATCATACAGTGTGTAAATATGACATATAGAGATTAATACATGACACATTTCTTCTTACAGTCTTAGATCATATTCCTGAAACTGGAAAGAAATTTTGGAAATCAAGAGAAAATAATACAGAAAATAATACAGAAAATAATTTATTTTCTTCTCTAAAATCTCTGAGCCTTCCATACAGATCAGACTGAGATTTCAGCAACTTTCCTCACAAAAGTACAACTAACACATCACAATACTTAACTGGAACAGATAGCAGTGAGACTCTCAGATAAGAACATTCTGCTTCATAGGGAAAATCGTGACCCTATGGATTTTTCAGTTACAATGAAGTTGTGACTTAGTGAATCCTAAAATACCCTTGAGCCCTGTCTTATGCTGCTGTTAAGTATTTATGTTCCATTTTGAGCTACTGACCAGCTCCACATGGAGGTGATCAAGCTTCTCTAGGAGCTAAGATTTGCCTCAGCTATTTATTTTTTGCTTGGTCTCCTTGACGTGAAGGAGTTTAGGGCACTTTGAACAGAAAAAGAATTGGAAGTGTGAGACAACATTTTCTTCTGGGAAGTAAAAAAAGTTGAAGACAGATACAATATTTTTTTCCACTTTTTCCAAATCATACATTTAGTGGCCTTTAAAAAAAACAACAAACTATCACTTTCCCAGCAAATGAAAGAAAAAAGAAAAGCATGGCTGTTCATAAAAACATGTCAAAATGCTTCCTGATTTTTTCAAATTTGATTGGCAGCATTTGACCACCTGTAAAGATGGTGTGTGTGCTATAATCCTTAACCTTTCAGTCTGAACTGACTGTAAAAGACTCACTTTAATTTAAAACGTAAACAAATCTCTTATCTATCTTGCCTATTTTGGAACATCAGTGCAAACATAACTTAATAACTGATATAGCAATAAAACTTCTGCAAGGAGAAATTTATAGTACATTAATCTTTAGATTCTGTATTTGGACTGGAAATGATTAGATGATAATGGAGTAAATGCTTTGCTAAGTGAATACAAACTTAAATACTGTATATATCAAATGTGGACATGCTGGAGAATAAATCTGCACTACAGATTAATTAATTTACAGAAAGAACTTTCTTAAATGAGAGCTTCTGAAATAATAAGTCCAGGGAAGTGAGCAGGCCATCATTAAAGGGCAGGAAGTAAATTCAATTTGAATCAATTAAACGAGAGACAGCAAAGTTTTCTATTGAAACAATGAAAAAACAGCTACAGCCATCAGAGTTTCCCTCTCCCAGGTAGGAATCAACTTTTTATGCATCCTGGAGGAGTTGCCAAACTTTTTGATTAAAATGATCTAAATTGGGGGGTTACCTGAACACAGAAGACTGCAGATTCTGTAGAAATATTCCTTCCACAAGGAGGAGAGTGCATGTAAAAGTACATCCCAAGATGTTCACTCACTACCCACCACCTAAAAGTCAAACTCTGTGTCAGATTTAGTCTGCTGTGCATCCTTCATCCTTTTTATGAGAAAATCTATGTAACTCTACTACCAAATGTGGTTCTGCATGTGAAGTCCTAGCAAGCAGCTGGATGCAAATAGAGATCATCAGAGGTCAAGAGGAAATTAAATCCTTGCCACATGGTTTGCTCTAAGGCAGTACCAGCACTGAACCATGGCCATTTCTGTAACTCCAAGTCAGCTGTGACCCTCAGAATCTTATGGATAGCTTGGGTAAGAAAGCCACAAACACATTTCTTGTGCTATTTCTTTCCTTTCTTCTCAAAGCACTTCTATGCTAATTGAACTGGAGGAAAAAAACCAAAAAGAAAGGTAATTCCTCTTCTTCCATTCCAGTGATTTTCAATTAAAATTAAATCTAGTTAAACTGCAGCAAATATCTGCTCTGTAGGACTGAAACAGGGGGAAATAGGTTATTTTAAAATGAGAATTGATGGTGGCCCATGTTTAAGATGCCATGGTGTATTGGGTTGCATGGCAAGGTTTTGGTAGAGGGGGAGCTACGAGACTGGTTTCTCTGAGAAGGTGCCAGAAGCTTCCCCTGTGTCCAGCAGAACCAATGGCAGTTATATGGATAGGGCCTCCTTCCAATGTGTTAAAGTGCTTTATAAAGAGATAGGCCCAAGCATTTCAATGGATTAAACATTGCTTCACCCAGTGTTGCCCAAGTTCTCACTCTGAAAATTGAGCTGTGCCATTTATGTCAGTTCAGCTGCGCAACACCAGGCACAGCCCCCTGCTTTTGTCAAAGCAGATCTTCGTGACTAATGGCCCTCTATCACAACGAAATGCTCCTTCCACGCATCAGGGTACGGCAGGAAGAAGAACAGCAGGGTGTTTGTTGGCAAATAGTGTTTCCCAATTTGAGGAAACAGCTGGGGAAGACGACTGTCAGACAGGTTTAAGGAGCACAGAACAGACAGGAGCAGCAAGAAAGGTGAGGAAACATGACCTCTACTCCACCCAAACCACAAGCCACCCACATTAATTTTCTGATATTTATGGATGAAATAGGAATTAACTCTTCCCAGCTTCTTTCTGTTTTCCTGCCTGCCCTAAAGCTGTGACCTATGGCTGCAGCTTCTGCACAGGCTCAGTAAATCCAGTCAAACCCTCTGCATCTCTCTTACCCGAACTTTGAGTTCTCCCAGAGCACGCCAGTTGAGCTGCAAGGAATGGCCGTGTCCATACTTGGACACACTGGGAATAGGAGTCCAAGGGATGAAAACGTGACAGTGAAATAAAAGCATGAGAATGGAAAAGGGTAAAGACCAAGAATGTTAGAATTTAAGAATAAAGATAGATAATGGGGAAAAAAAACCAAAAAACACATCTCCCCAGACTGTCAAGAAAACTATGGGAAGCTTAGCTTTGGAAAAAAAATCTTGATAAGAATACAAAACTTCAAATGATGAGACCAAAGGTGTTCTTATAATCTTGAATTAGTTTTTCAATAGAGAAGTGAAAATCTGAGAGAATAGTGTTAATTAACATCCTAATATCATGCCAATGCTGGTATATGTATGAATTACTGCCACAAACCCTAGAGCAAGAGGTGTGCTGTTATCTCTCTGATAGCACTTACATATTTCTTTCCTGAATTTTTTTGGTAATGGTGAGAAAGCTATCATCCTATGTAATCACAAAAGAGAGCTGAACATGGTAAATAGATGGTCCCTTAGTGTCAAAACTTTTGCAAATATTGCTGCTATTTCCCTGTTAATAAATGTCTTGCTTGGGATTTTTGAAAGAAAACCCTTTTACAAAAATCATGTACTGCACTCATCATTGGCCTCAATTTTCACACACCAAACTTGAGCAATTTACCATCAAAAAGAATAATTTTCACTAACTTGAACCATTTATGGATTCCCCCTGAACTGGGGTCATTATCAAGTCAACACAGAGCTATTCTGTAGGTAAATTCATAAATGATGTATGCCTACAGGACACACGATAGAACACCTTACTTTTCTACAGTTTTTGTTCCCATTTACGTTTCTTTCTGTTTTCTTTCTCTCTCTTGATCTACTTCCAAGAGCTAAGTCTTTTGGAAAATAATTTTCAGTGTTGCAACTTGTGCGTATTTGCACTTTTAGAACTGATTCCTGATATTCCGTGCTCAGGTGGGAGGAAATGAGTGATAGGGATATTAAGGACCAGGGATATTGAGGGCTCCTCAAGGTATCCAAGTAATTTTGAAAAATCTAAGGCAACCACAACTGGTTGACAAGGACTTAGCACCCTTGCAGTTCATCTTACAGACTCTTTGAAATGATCCTCAATCCCTTTCAAGTCACAAGGTCCCCATTCATTTAAGCTGTGCAGGGTCAATCCCATGAGGCTAAAGCATATGCCAAAAATCTGTCAGAAGCTAATAGCCAGGACATGTGACAGCAACACTTAATTCCCTGGGTGAATATGGGGGTTCACCTGGCATGAATAAGAATTATGACTTCAGAGAGGGCTTTTCTGTTAAAACCTCAGATATGTACCAACTACAGTCACTGTGACTTTCAGTTCTAAGCAGCAGACTCCCAGGCACATTTGCACCTTCCCTCAGCTATCCCATGCAATGCCAAAATCCTGTTCTTTCCAAATTGCTTTTCATAAATTAAGGTGGGGCTAATTCAGCAAACTTTCCATCAGAAAGGCTTTTCAGATTAAGGAAAATGTTTCCATAAAGTGATTTTTGAAACATGCCTTCATAAAAAAAAAGTCAGAGAAAAAGTATTTTAAGGGGCCATGTTTGTGGAAAAAAAACCAACAATTTTTAATGGCACATGGTGGCCAACAGCAACAATGGCTGAGGCTGGGACACTACTGCAGAGCAGAGGCTGCTGCTCTCCTAACGACTCTAAGTCTACGATGAACACAAATTTAAGTGAGGAATTTGAGACTATTATTAGCTTTCATCAGTCTCTCCGTGGCTTATTCATGGAATCTGGACAGATCCCAGAAGCATGGTTTCTCAGCCCTCATTAGGCTCTGCAAAATGAGCCTCCCATACTTGGAAATACCTACTTGGCAGAGATTCTCTCTTCTGTCTCTTCTTTCAGTGGGTGTTTTGTTGCAATATTCAAGGTTCACATTGGGCCAGATCCTTTTTCAGAGGAAGGGCTGAACCACGCTCGCAGCTCGCCTGTAACAGTGAAGGGAAGGCTGCACATGTCATTATTTCTTACAGCTGCACACGTAAGACAACTGAAAATGTCTGCATAAAACCAAGTTCACATTCAAACACCATGGAAAACTCCAGCAGGACTACCTCTGTCACTGTGTGCCCTCTCTCTCTTGGATACACACCCTGCACCAGACTTGCTCGCTTGCAAACACAGAGTCAGTGACCTGTGAAAATGTTCCTGATCTTTCAAACATGAGCTCTGCTCTGCCAGCCCCTAATCAAATAGAAGGATCATTTATATAATGAACCATCCACAAAAGGCTTTTATTTAGAACACACAAACACGTGTGTCACTTTCTGCTCATAATACCCAATATACCAGCACAAAAGCAAATTCATGTGGATGAGGTGGCAAAGGAACAGTCTTTTAAGAGGTTAGTGCAATGCTAAATTCACTTGAATTAGCCAGAAGGAGCTAAGTTTGAGATGCTCTGTCTCCTAACTGAAGAGCTTAGCCAGGTCAGCCAGAGATGACTTGGGTTAACAACCTAGCATCCAAAAATAATTGTTTTGTCTGCTAGGAAAACAAACCCGCTGAGGGCAGGAATGCTTTCTGTTTTGAAGAATGGGCAGCAGTAGTGCCAGATGACAATCCTCTTTTGGCTGGATGCTGGCTTGTTGCTTTCAAGTGGTTCATGGACCTTTAAGATAATTCCCAATTTTTCTAACTTCTCACATTCAATTTTCCCAAATTCTTCAACTTCAGAGAAATATTTGATATTTATACTTACTAAAATTGCAAGGTATTTTCAACACCACCAGTTCTGTTTTACTCTTCATCCTTCTCTGACACAATTTCTATCACCAATTCCACCATTGTTGCACCTTTTCCTTCAGTTAGACTCATTAAAGCATGGCATTCTCATAGTAGTAGCTTCCTTGCCTAAAGCAACAACAGACAAAGTAAAAAACCAGATCAGTTAATTGATATGCCTGACAGGAACTCTGATCTCTAAAGACTAATATATGAGGTTTTCGTGAGGGATGTTTTTCATATAGAAATTTTTTAATTCCCTCCAGATTTTAAATGAGTTGGTTACCAAAAATTTGGGCTTTGGAAGTGGCTGTTGGGGTATTTTTATGTACATAAAGGACAGAAAAACAAAAACACTGATGTTAATGGGGGATTCAGTTGGCATTGATTACAACCACAACCAAGGTTTAGAGTTCTGCCTCATGGATGTCTTACAAAACAAGCAAAGCTTTCCAAATGTTTCACAGAAAATACCAAAATAAAGTGGTAGTATGTCGTAAGTGTACAATTATTTTGTTCTTTGAAAACCCAGTAGTAATGTATTCAGTTAGCATCTTTAAAAACATACAATTAGGTTTTCTTTTCAATAGTCTTCTATTCAATATTGCAAAAATAAAAATGAATCATGCAAAGTGGACTTGAAAGACTATAAATATTACTGTAAATTCTGGGATATTCCACTTTTCTAGTGGCAAGGATTAAGAGTTGGGAATTTGCTATGTCTCAATGGAAAGTTTGATATTAAACAGTTATCATGAGGCAGCACCAAGAAAACCGCTTGTTCTCAACATATTTTCCTTTCCATAAACCAGGGAGCCAGAACTTTTCCATAGAAAAAGGAAGAGGAAATAAATGGATTTCATATAAAACCACTGAACATTTTTGGTCAGACCTCAATTATTTTCAAAAGCTTCATGGGGTGGAAGTGGTTCTGTTTCAAATTAGGGAGACGTCCAAGAGGCACACAACAGATTGGGATGTGCCTTCCTCAGGACACGGGGATGCTGCTCTCCCAGGCAGATTCAGTTAATGTGGAAGCAGAAAGCACACACATAAGTTTAACATGAACATAACCAAGGAATGCAGGTGTTGCTTTCATCTGCACTGTTTTCCTAGACAATGTCTAATTTACCTGTTTCAAAACCACTGACTGGGAAAAGGTTGTTTTGTCCAGGTTTATTCTTTTCCTATGAAGCCTAGATTTTATGCAACACATCTAAAATCAGCTACTTCCCAGTGTTTAACCTTGCTTCTACTCCCAGAAAAATTACATTGCTCATTATTCTGTGATGTTGAATAGCTGCTCTGCTGCTGAACTCATTCATCAATCTACCTTAGATTTTAATAGGAGGACCCAGCTGTGCTGCCACCAAAATTCATGGCACAACTCTCAATGATGGACACTGCTGGTTACCAAGGAATACAATGTGCTTATAGCAGATGCCTTTAGAATCATTAGGAGCTTTGTACACATATGTTTATATAGTGCATAGCATTAATTTCTTAGCAGATGTAGACATGAGCCTAAATATTGCCATTCCAAAGCCAGAGTAATCAATAATAATGATGGATGAATTATTAACATAGAACTAAATTCAGGAGGTACTGCTTATAGAATTTTCACAAGGTGTCTGTGAATTATTCAAACATGCACTGGTACACGGAACACCATGTGTTTGTAGCATTGTTCAAATACTCAGAATTCAGGCTGTCTTTTGTTTGGCAAAATCAATCACATGGTTCCCTATGGAATGAGCATGCTAGAGCCTTTCCTGTAAATCTTCCACAGGCAAGAATAATCATGGAGTGACAGAACCACAGAGTCATTTAGGTTGGAAGACACTTTTAAGATTATGAAGTCCAACCATTGACCCGACATTTCCAAGTCCACCACTAAATCATAACCCTAAGCACCATATCTGTAGGTGTTTTAAACACTTCCAGAGATGGTGACTCCACCATTTCCCTGTACAGCCTGTTCCAATGTTTGATA
This sequence comes from Promerops cafer, assembly GCA_013398275.1. Classification (NCBI taxonomy): domain Eukaryota; kingdom Metazoa; phylum Chordata; class Aves; order Passeriformes; family Nectariniidae; genus Promerops; species Promerops cafer. Next base: position 711,481 of record VZSE01001082.1, on the reverse strand, counting down.
ATCCTTCCTGTGAAAAAATGTTTCCAAATATCCAAACTAAACTTCCTCTGGTGCAATTTGAGGCCGTTTCCTCTTGTCCTGTCTTGTTACCTGGGAGAAGAGACCGACCCCCACCTGGCTACACCCTTCTTTTAGGTATTGATGGTAATGATTAGCTAAGAGAATGATTCCTTCCTCCCTGAGTTTCCTTTTCTTCAGGCTAAACACTCCAGCTCCCTCAGCCACCCTTGTGCTCGAGAGCCTTCCCCAGCTCCGTTCCCTTCTCTGGACTTACTCCAGCCCCTCAACATTTTTCTTGCAGTGAAATGCCAAAAACACGAACAAAGTATTCAAGGTGCAGCTTTGCCAGTGCTTATTGCTGGATTTAATTCCCTTTATCTCTGAATCTGGTAACAACTTTTAGAACTTTCCTATTGCTATTCTGGTCCTTTGCAGACTGGGTTTTTTCTTGGACAGACTTTCTTTAAAGTCAGTTACTGTAGTCCAAAATTTTCTCTTACCTGACTTCATGACACATGACAGGAGAAGGATAGAGGTACCCCAAAATTGTCATTCTTCCTTGTTCTCCCTCCTTTGTTTCCTCACCAGTCTTGTAACCCACAATAAAACCCCTATTGAGAACCTTTCTTATGCAGTTCACAAGCCCTCCTCTAAAGTTTGAAGCTCTGGCTCAAATAACTAATTAGAGAACTTACCTTCTATAGTCTCCTCTACCCTGTAGTTTGCTAACCCTAATCAGCTTTGCCCATTTGAATGCTTCCCCACATCCTTCATTCTAACTAAGCTGACATTTTGTCAGGCTGAGCAGCTTCTTGCCTTCCGTTCAGTTAAACTTGATAATTTGGTCACATAGTCAAGATACAATTACTCTGCAGGCAGGAACTGAAAGCTTGCCACAGTTTACTTTGTCCAAAAATACCAGTATTTGAAAAACTTTCTAGAATGGGTGAGATTTTCATATAATTTAGATGTGAAAGGCAAGAAAATATTTAAGAACCAAACAAGAAAATTCTTGTTCTGAACCCATTTTCAGTCCAGATACTTTTTCAATTTATTAATCTTACACTTTCATAAAAGAGGAATACAACTCTAAAATTTGTCTGTGAGTCTTCTAAATTCCATATACTTCCTTTTAGAGAAAGACAGAATTAATCAGAATCATACATCAGAGGAAAAACTGCTAAAGAGATCAGCACAATTTAGTAGCCAAGTTTAGTTTTTCTTATTGATTGTCAGTGTGAAATAATTTTGATTGGATTTTTTGGAACTGTTAAAGATTAGCGACTCCCCTGCTTCCCTAAAATAGCCTCTAGAACCTCAGAAAGCCTGAGATAAAAACTTGAGGAGTTGATTTGCATCACTTCTGCAGAGGAATTCGAGGACTGAGACATTCACTATCCTTTATTTGCCAGACAAGGACAGAGCTTTCAGACAATTGACTTCATCTATGCAGATTCCTGACAAAGGATGTTAAAAGGTCACTCTAAAAGGTGTCCCTTCAGGCCATGTGGGCTTGAGTGGTCCTGTCCACAACGTATTTGCTATAGTCCACTGCTTTTAGGTACATATGAAAAGAGCTTTGTGCAAAGCTCATATTAAGACATCTCTGCATGACCTTCCTTCACTTTTTTCAAAGATTCTGGACAGACCTCATCTATGTGGCAAAGGTCAAATGGGAAACATCTTGAAAAGAGCTACTGAAGCAACAAGGGAATGTGAATCTTTGTGCTCTTCTGCTCTCAGCCATGAAGCTACTGTACCTTATGAGTAAGTTCATGGTTCTTTGTTCCTTTGAGACTATTTATTAAAAAATAAGCCTTTGAAAGCCCTCTTTATTTTCAGTTCGAATCATATAATTAAGGGGAGGAGGTGGAAGCACACTTAAAATATTTTCACTGGAGTCACCTTTGTTAGTTGAGGGGAAGGATCTGTATTTACAAGAGATGAAATACAGGTCTGTGAAACATAATCACAGAGAATGTATTGGTATTTGAAAATGACAGTTGTACTGAAAAACTTCATCTTGAGTTACATTTTATTATAGAAATCTGACAGTTCAGAAGGCTTGATCACTTGTGAAGCTTTTCATACTATATTTCTGTTCTCTTTTAGCATTCAAGACAAATAGAAAAAGAGACAAATCATTCCAAGTCTGCTCATATTCACAGGTTTTAGTAGAATATTGCCTTATTTTTCATAGTTTGAGATTTTACTGATTGCCTTGATATGTCCTCATATCAATTCTTTTTCAGAGCAATCAGTTTTCCTGTTACAAGACCTGCTACAATTTTGCTCTCAATTTGAGAAGAAACCTCCTGAACCTCTTTGAGATAAGCAAGCAATAATATGTCACACCCAAAGAAATTATAGGAAATATGCTGTTATTAAAGATACCCAGAAAAGGTCAGCTATGAAAACAAGAAAGCAAACAGCATTTCCATCCCTGGCCTGCCTCAAATGTTGAAGGTAGGGAAGGTTAAGCACTTCACTGAGCAGAGAAAAGCAGCTGCCCCAGGCTGAGGGCACCTTGCAGTCCAGCACAGAGGGCCGTGCTCATGGGCCAGGCAGAAGTGGCCATGGAACAGATTTTAGGTGACAGCCTCTGTCCTCCCCTGGCCATGTACCACCAGCCTGGTCACCACTAGGGCTTGATTTGAAGGTTTAAATGGAACCTTGTTGTGCCAAGTAGTGAATATACTTAGAAACATCTGTATTAAAGGGACAGATTTCTTTTGAAATCACATTTCTGTACCTTTCAAACAAATTCATGGTGTCACCTGAAGAACAGGGTGCCATTTGAAAAATAGGGATAGGCCTTTTTGTAATTTGTATATATATACAGTGGTATTTGTCATTTCCATTTTGTAATTTACATGGAGAATATTTACTTGATATAATGTTAAATGTGAGCTCTATGAAATACTGCAATTCTAGAAATGTGTCAAGAAAATGCACTCATCTCAAAAATCAAGCTGAAAAACCATGATCTGGCTTTTAAGAATCTACCTGTGCCAGTAACTCAAATTCTTTTTCCATTATAAAGAGCAGGATGTGCCTATTTAGTATAACCTGACCATAATGTTATCTAACAGAAGTCCACAGCACACATGAAACATTTGTCTTACACTCCCTAGGTGAGCACATTATCATTTTCTTCTTGTCACTCAACACTGAGCATGTCAGATAACAACCTATAATAGAATTTAATATAATGGTTTCTCCAGTCAATACTGGGATGAAGATTGAGATTTTTCTAATGGGATCTGAGTAGCCAAATCCCCTGGGCAGCATGGATGATCACATCAGCCTTAAAATTCAGTTGAGCAAAAAAATAGTGTCAACATAATTTTAATATTGGAAAACAGTTGTTGCCTTCACTACCTTAAAATGAAAATTCTCACATAGAAATATGTATTTAATAGAAGATTTTTGAGACTTTCTTTCCTCAAAGATGTTTTTTTAAAAGAAATATCTTCTCCATTAACCACATTGCACTTCAAAATTTTTCATCTGCCCTCCTATTTCTATCATGCTAATAGAAAGAAAATGGCAAAGAAACATAAAAATAATTTTGAAATTAAAGAATTATTTTTTATTTTTTCATTTGTCTCATTTAAATGGGAAGAGGAAGGGAGACTTTCTTAGTGGCAGGTTAGAAAGGTGCTTTGCTGGCTGATTCTGTGCCTATCTCACAAAGATTCTGGGCTCATGAAGCAGCACTGAACACCAACATAGAGGAAACCTGACAGCCTCTCATGAGCCCCACCTGCTCAACCCAAGTACACAAAATAGTCTCACCAAGGGTTCTTTTAATGGGAAAAAGAATGGAGCTTTTCTGTTACAATTTACAACATGAGTCTGCCCGGGGCTGTACCAACACTGCTCAGGTAGCAAACCCAGTGTGCAATTAGCTACCAAAAGATTGCAGATCCTGGCTTTGACTTCAGGCATCCATGAGGAACCAAACATCCTCTTTGCCTCTTTGATCCAGTCCTTAAAAATAAGCAGGTGATGATAGTACAGTCCCACCTATTGTTGCCTTTCCTTATACAACAATCAGTCACTCTAACAGAATTCAATCTGATAAGCCAACTTTTATCCTCAACTTTTCTGGTTCAATTAACTTGTAATAACCAAAACTCTCAAGGCAGCTGGAAACCAGTCAGGAATGATCTTTCATGTACACTAACATCTGATTCCTGGGAAATGAACTGTAATTATTAAAAATAGCTTTCCAGTTGAATCTGTATCCTGACAGGAGGCAAATATACATTAAGAAGTTAATTTAAAAGTGCTAGGGACATGGAACCATAAGCATAAATTATGTGAATTTAAATGCCCCTCTGCACATTAGAGTTTGCTTTTACTGGTGTGTGTGTAAAAATGTCTTACTATCAGTATTTTAATAATGCAAAGATGTAATCAAAGTTGTGCCACTTGAAAATTTGGAATTATTCATATTGCAGAAGTAAGCATCACACAAAAAGCTCTACAGATTTTTATTTACTTGTCATGTATAATATGGAAACGATAGTGTTTCTATTCTATTATAATGAATAAATACACAATATTATATATAAATCTCTATGTATATGTATTTTTATCGAGACCCTGCTTTGAGACTGGAAAAATACCAACACCCAGTTGTAAAAATGGTATCTTCCAGTAAGACCTTACAGTATAAATAGACAATAAAGACAAGGAATAGAAAAAAAAGAAAGCCTTGTTATGAACACTTTATGATCTGAGGCACTGAGGGAGTAAAAGATTTTCCCCACCACACCATAAAAAGCTTCTCACAGAAATAAGAATCAAACCAGAGCTCTTAAAATTCAGCCTTGTGCTCTAACCACATGGCCAAAAACGTCTGTAAAATATTAAAGGTTTAGTAGGAAATGATGTTGTGAATTAACATGAAGAGTTGCTAATACAACAATCGAGTTTATTTTGCATATTTGCCTTCTGAACTCCTGGGCATAGCAAAACCCTTCAGGGAGTGGGCGACTATGCCAACAAAAAGAGTGTGCAAGTATATTTCAGAGACATCTTTTCAAATCACATGGTTTATTTATTTTTTTCCCACTGACCTTCCTGAAGGTAACTTAGTGCTGACATGCTATTGTTGAATGGTTTTCTATGAGAAAGAGAACAAAATAGAATCTGGATTAATGAAAAAATAACTTGCTTGAAGACTGTGTACCACAGGAAATAAGACTGCCTCTTAGCAGTTCAAAAGAGACTTGAATCTGGAGAAAAACAAATAAAAATAGAAGAGAAGGATTCTGGAAGGTAGGAGTACCCCACAAGTGTCAGTTCTACCACACTATGGGCTAAAACACGAATAGATACCGTTGTGACTGACACTGCCAATTAAATGCAGCTGCTAAAACATTGCCTGGCTCATCTCTGGGTATGTTACATTTGACCCACATTGCTGAAATGCTATTCCCAACTGAGTCATGTCTTATGGACACCTTACAGATTAGTCCAAGCAAAAAGCATCACTAAAACCAGCAGTGAGTTGTACTAAAATAAGAAGGTAAGTAAATGCAATCAGCTACTTCTTTGTCACATGCACACATACAAAAACCAAAACAAAGCCCACTGCTGCAGATGAGCTCCCCATGACTGTTAAACCATGCATCCTCTGTACCCACAGGCTAGAGCCAAGCCACATCTGAGCAAAGACCCTGTACAGCTTTCTCCTGACAGATCAGCCAGTTTGCTCCTCAGGCTTCGCCTGGTTTTGGCTGTACACACCTTGAGTTCCCCTCTATGGACTCCAAAACCAGAACAAAATTTTATTAGCACCAAATGGAAAGAAAAAATTACTGGAATCATTAAAAGGCTGGGAGTAACCAAACTTAAAATAATATTTTTTTCAGTTTGATTATTGTGCTGGTAGAGTGCATTACTGTGCCTTCTGAGTACAGTGCTGAGAGTATGAAAAAAAGTGCTCAAAATTATGCAATAGAAATGCAGGACAAGGAGGAATGGAAACCAGATGTTGCAAAAAGGTACAATAAAGAGTATAATTTGTAGCACCATACAGTTGTCCTCCACAGTCTCAAGCCTCGCTTGCCTCACCAGGTCAGTGTAATACGATTGTCACCTATAAAAATCACAGTAATCTTGGTTTTACACGTATCTCAGTCCTCCAGGTTGTAGCTCTTTTCAGCCAAAATAACTTCTCTCACAGCATACCACAACAGGGATCGACTCCTCCTACATGCATCGCTACCATTCCCAGTTATTTTATATTCAGCTTAATTTACAGACTTCTTGGACCAGAATAACACTAAAAACAAGCAGGTTTTTAGTGTTTGTAGCACATGTTTGTCTGTCTGACAGTGTACAAACAATGTAATCTTAAAGGGCCATATTTTCCCCAGCCTTTTATGCAGGGCTGAAGGGGTTTCAGCTGCCCTTTACTCCCACTTTCCCACACAAGAATCACAGTCCTGTAAGTTGCCCACAAACTGCTGCTTGTAGAGAGCATAAAGCATCACACTCTAAGAGTACATTAATCCGAGTAACATCTTTAAGCCCGTGTGTTGGGAAATATTTTAGCAGTTCTTTTCAAGCATTCCTCAGCTTATTATTTTTAAGTTCCTCAGCAAAGCCTCCTGTGTTACAAATGAGAGGGGTTTTCAGTGGGGATAGGTTTAATGTTATCCCCTGCTCTTGGTGCTTAACTGAAAGACTTGTTAGTGAAATAATTTTGGGGAATTTAAGGAGACCTCATCACAGAACTAGATATGTTTCTGAGGATTCCAGAAGTCCATAAATCATTGCAGAACACAATTCTGCAAAAGTGGCTGATGGGCCACCAAGCCCTTACAATGAGTAAGAAAAGAAACGAATCTGTTTTTCTCTTCAAGCTCAGCAAATAATTAAACCATCAGAGGTAAGAAAAGTGGTACCTAGCATTGAAAAAAACAATCTATCTCAATCTTCTCTCTTGTTCCAAAGTAGGCATAAAATACACATAGATACTTGCCAATTAACACATATAACCTATCCTCATATGTCCCATGCATTTTCATAATTAACTAGAATTCCTAATACAAGCATACAATGCTAAAGAATGCATACAGCATACTTTAATCAAAGCCTTATGCAGGCTGATAATGGTCCTTAATTTTATAAGCAGTCTTAAGACATTTAATAAAACCTCTTACTCTTTCCTCCAGCAGCAACCATAGCTTAATAGCAAAAATTATTAAACTTATTGCAGAACCATTCAGCAGATTTAACACATTAACTTCTTTTGCATGTAAACTCACTCCAGGAGAACAAAAAATGGGAATTGACATTATTATAACACCAGCCTTCTCCAACTCTCTCCAAAACTTTCTCCTTGTCTTTACAAAAGTAACAGATTTTGTCATTTTTCTGCCTATCTTCTTTTTCCAGACCAGCTCTAGTCCTAGCTCAAAACTTTGTGATTTCCATTATAAAAGTTCACCTTTCATCCTTACTACTCATATTTTTTGCCTCACATGGTCTTTTGATGAATTACTGTACTTTAACTTCCTCACTTCTCTTTTTCTCCAGTCTCTTGTGATTATAGCTCTCCAAAGCCTTTTGAAATGTAAACAAGTTACAGAGTCAGAATGCCTTCCTTTCCACTGCTGCATGGATTCCTTTCACCTACACTAACAAATAGTGCAGCAGGATGTTCTTTAGCTGAACCCGTGGTAATACATCAAGTTTAAGGACATGATTTTGAAAAATCTCAATTCATAAACACGGTAGGTTTTGATTACATAGGAGACGTGCACTAAACTGGGTTTAATTTCTGTATATGATAAAAAGCTCATTAAAATATAGAAATTAAAACCTCCTAAACAGATGGAATTTCCACTTACTGTCACTCATAGGGGTGTAGGTATCTGCATGTGTATGTAGAAGTGTATCACATTTTAATCAGCCATGGTTTCTCCTGCAATATGAGAATTTATTACTGGGAAATGTATGCTCTCAGACTTACCATCAGTCTTTAACCAATGTCATAAGTTACTGCTTCTTCTTTGGTAGAAGAAAGGAAAATTGCTCTTGGCATTTGTTCTTAATTCTTGTTTTATGGAGGTCCAGTATCCAAAAATGCAAAGACTTTTCTTCTTCCCCCTTTGATTATAGGGTAAACTCTATTACATCCATATTTGCATTTCTCCCCTATCCCATATCAAATGTTACAGCTCAAATACATCTCTGACAGAGATCTGGTCTCTCAGTCTTCTAAAGTGAATTATTTGTCAACTATTCTTTTGTGGAAGGAGGGACTTTTTGTTATTTGACATCTGGCAGTCATTTAAAGCACTAGCAACTCCTCATTCAGAACACCACACATATCTGACTTGCTTTCAATATTTTCTTGGTCTAAATGCCACCCTATTGTTTTTCTTGGCAAAAAAAATTTAAAAATTCTGTTGGGTGGAGCTAGATTTCCACTGCTAGATTTTCACTTTACTTCATACCATAACAGATCCTTTAGAACTACCTAATGTGCAAAATCTGTTGTTTATACAGATCTGCAGCTGGCTTTGTCCCAGTTGCTCGAGAGTGATATCTAAACATAAAATAATCTCTGTATAAACTGTGGGTTTGTAAAATATGTAAGCGCTCTATGTTTGTTCAGCCCAGGTCACTTGCTGAAAATGAAGGTTATGCCTGGGTGATAACCATCAGATGCTGGTTCAGAAGGGAATCCAAATTTTTCCAAAGTTTAATTGTGCTCAAGGCACAAGGATATGAGGTGGGGACAGGTTGGGCAGAATTTTAAAGCATGCCATCAGCACATGCAAAAACTTACCCACGGTAACTGCACTTCCCTGAATTCTGTGACGTGAAGTCAAGTAAAGTAAACAGCATTTAAAGACATACCTAATTATGAGATTGCACCCTCAGAGTCATTAGAGCTGCAATCAGGAACAATGCCTCTTTTCTGCTCACACAGAGCAATGATCTTGCTCTAATGATTAACTGCTGCTGAAGGGTAGCACAAGGTAAGGTTAGAACCCTTTTCAGGCAATGAAATATGTGTGACTTGAACACAGCTGATCACTTTCAGGGTCCTGTCTTGCAAAAAGTAAGGCAAGCTGTAGTTACTTCAGTTTTGGTGCAAGGTAATCTCACCTATCAATAACTATAATTTTTACCGTGTCATAAGCACAACTGTTTTTGGGGGGTTTTCTTAAAAGGTACTGGAGTTTTCTTTTATAGGGTTTGAAACACTACAGCATTTCTCTAAGGATTCACACAGGGGGTAGAAAAGGCTGAGGCAATCAATAAATTGTCTCAAAAGAAAAATAGAAGGGGAAGAATATGTCTCCTTTAACCTAGGGAATTTTGGGATCAGGTAGATTGTTTCTTAGTGAATAAGAGAGTCAAGATTATGGTTGTGTTCCCTCTTTGGGAATTTCTAATATTCTCAGGTGGCTGTGGTTAATTCTTTGTTTTTAGTTCATCTCTTCAGCCAGCAGCTGGCACAATTTCAAATAACAGAAATACACAACTCTCAAACAAAAATACAAGATTGACCATGATAATCAACACATAGCAAAAATAATTAGAGTTCAGTGCTTGGATCAGAGAGAGAGCAGCATCCTGCCATGGCAAATGTGCCTGTTGGGACAGCTGCTGCACCTGACAGCCTCTCCTTTGCCAGCTCCTGTCTGCCTCTTCTCCCCAACACCCCCAAGCCCCCTCTTGCTGCCCTTGGAACTGTGATCTGTGCCTGTTGAGAGGGGGCCAGGCCATCTGCACCAGTTCTGCAGGCTGCCTTTGCACAAGTGCTCAGCCCTCACAATGGAGTCCTGATTTTCCAGAGCCTCTGGCACCTATTCAGCCATCTTACAGCAGCGTCCCAACATTTCCAGAAGTGCTTGGCCATGAGCAGTTCCTGTTGACATGAAGCATGTCTGTGTGCTTATCTACAGCTGTCACCTCTCCTGCAGGTCCTTTAGGCACCTCCTCTGCTGGTGGCTGTGTCACAGCCAATGTCACAGCACAATGTCACAGCACAATGACCTGTCCCCCTGTCAGGCACATCTTCAGGGTGCGAGGTGCCACAGAGTGGAGAAATCACAGCAGCTGGTGGGCTCTGCTCTGCCTCGCTGGGGTCCTGCCAGCTGATGTGCACAGCCCCAGCTGCAGAGCAGTCCCATGGATCCCTCATAGGGGCCTGGCATCATGGATGGAAGGCTCCAGGACTCTCCCAGTGCTCTCAAATGAGCCAGCCAGATCTCGGGGTGGGAGGGGGGAAAGAATGCAAGGTTGAATTCTTATGTGTGAATCACAGGCTCAGCATTTCTCATGTACAAGTGGGTCTGTAAACAGCAGAGACAGGGTCAGTTAAACACTGACTGCCTCTAACCTGTTGCACCTTTGCTCTTTGTAGGAAGACTTGATGGCATTTTGAAAATGGTTGTTAACCTTGAGGTGAGGTTCACAACAAATTGTCCACATTTATCCCCTCTTTGCAATGTTCCGTGCAGATTTTATTCAAGCTTGTGCCATGGATGCAGCACACAGGACTCTCTCCCCAGATTTCTGAACATTGCTCAGATAAAGGCAGCTTCTCTAGAAACTAATCTGGATGGAAATATTCCTGTTTTGTAAACATTTTCCCTGTATTTGTTAGGAGTGAGATTGCCACCTACCTAAACAGAAGCACAGGAAAGTAAAGCCAAATTCCCTGCTCCTCATAGGTAGAATGGGCATAGGCCACTACATTATTGTTTAGAGAAAATAAATTTTGTTTTCCTTACAAATGTGTCTCTCCTAATGTTCCCTTCAAACTGCAGTTAGCATTGGTTTGATACTTCAGGTGTAATGATGATTTGCTTTCATGCCTTTTCACCATGCACTGTAGTTTGGGAAGTGCCAGTCTAACTCACAGGAAGCAGAGAATGCATGGATCCACTCTGAAAAGAGGACCAGGAAAGTGGATATGCAGGTAAACCTATTGTAACATCCCACTGCAATAACTGAGCCAGGCTGCAGGACACAAAGTCTGCTGAGGAGCAGAAATACTAAACTACAAGCCATAAACAACAACAAATCACCAAGTCAGCTGAAAAAATATGAACAAATTTTGTCTTCTAAAAAGCTGTTTACGTGCCTTCATCTTTGCATTTTCAAAGGTTATCCTTTTGTACAATAAGTAAAAGAAACCTTTTTAAAATTATTAATCTGACAGTGTCCTTTTCAACTTTCTCAACATCCCATGCTGTTATGACAAAAAGTGTTTCTATCAAAGTATTCCACACAAAGAATACAGAGCCCAGCATGGAATAACTAATGGCTCAAACTACAGCAGTAGTGGTTTTTTTTAAAGTTCTTCAACCCAAGATGCATTCAGGTTTATCAAGCTGTGATCCAAATCTTTTCTATGCATGCAGTGTCCCTCTGTCTGACATAATACTTGACTTTTTTTTTAAGCATATCACATAGCAACACAGAGGTGGGTTTTTTTAAGGGCTCCCCATTCAGCACCATCAAAATATGGCTCCAGAAATGCCTTTACTTGTAGCATGTATTTGCTGATAATTGTTCAAATGGGCTACTAAAAAAGGGTGCAGATTGAAAAGCAATTATAGAGGATGGTCCTTTCAGGATGGTCTGCTTGAAAATAGCCATTACTTTGCAGGAATTTGGAGAGGTAAGTATTTTTCAGGGTGGATTATAAAGGATAGGAGGCAGGAGCCTGAGTAACAGGAGGAGGCTCTTCATGCAAGGAATTGCTGGGTCAGGTCATGCTGGTCCCTAACATCTGAGGCTGTCCTGCCAAAATCAGCTCTATAAATTCAATTTATTTCAGTAGGAACATAATGTAATTTTGTCATGTACAGTCTTAAAAATTGAAAACGATTCCTTGATTTTGTGCTTAAGCTTATTTTCAGACCATATGGATAGAAGGTCAAATGCTAGAGCTCCACACTTGGCTCTGGTGCCACATTACCTTCCTAATGTGCTCAGCTGTTTAGCTGAAGAGAAAGGAAGCAATTATCAACACTACTAAGTAACCACAAAACATGTAGATACTCCCCCTTGAAACATCTCCATTTTTTTTTGTCATGACATGCTCACTTTCTATCTGTGCAGTTCTGAAGGCTTATCCAATTCCCAGTGAAAACAGTCAACCCTATTTCATCTCAGGGCCTATTTCTACTCTGACTAGCAGCACTTCAGGTAAAAAAAATTAGAGATTCACAGCACTACAACGTCTCAAATGAAGCTCTATATTTTGAGCTGTTCAATCATAGTATCTTTTCAGCATTAAAAAGAGTAAAAGAAGGGATAAAGTTTTGCTAAAACTGATATAAGAGAAAGGGGACTTAAAGAAAATGGGTTTAGTTATTGTTTATGAACACATACAACACCAATATTTTGCTTCCTTACTTGTTTTTATAACCAGTTCCACAAAAACAGAATCAGGAAATGAAGTTATGGATTCCAAACGAGAAAGTGGCAAATAGACTCAAGCCACAGATAATTTCTTCCCTGTGTTATTTTTCCTCACTTCCCCTCTCCCAGACAGCCAATTTTTTTACACTGGAAATCATTCCAAAATAGGTCAAAGAGATCACACACTACTGCACTATGACTTACAAAAAGAAGGAAATGTTCATTGCTTTGTTAACATGTTACTGCCAGAAATACATTTCCACTACAGCATTAAATCAAGAATTATCAGAATTGTTTTCTTACTGTCCTGATGCTCAGGTAGAGAGGGGTTTAACTGGCCAACAGAGAACTCATTTTAATGAAAGCTGCAGTGGTGCCCTCCAGCATGTCATTCCAGACCTGGAACAACACTGTATTACTAGAAAGTATTCCAGAAGTTTTTGCAAGTGTTTTAGGCCACAAGAAATCTAATTGTGCAAAAGTAATCCCTTGCCTGTGGCTTTAAAGCCAATGGCATTTCAGACAAAATGAGTAAATATAAGGCTGCGTGATGGCTTCTAGGAACTTACACGTTCTGGGGAGCACAGGTGAGCTCAGGTGAGGTTTGGGTGCAAGGATGTACTGAGGAGGTGCACAGGACAGTCAGAAATCACTTCAGACCACGAGAGGGTACATGATCTTTCTCTTGCCACACGTTCCAGGCAAAGCCATAGAGTGATTTTCAGCAAGAAACTCCTCTCCATATCAGTCTACCAATGTTTGTAGCTGCCCTTCCCCAGATTCAATGTACCCTCTATTCTTTCTGCTACAGGAAATAAATGAAATTTACCCCTGTGCCAGCACATGGAAGGATGTGTATTTTCTTTCACAAGTAGTGAAGCCCTGGAAAGGAAGGCTGGATATTCAGGATCCTGGAAGCAATCCAGAAGGAGGACATCTCCTGAGGCTAATGCAATTATGATTCCATTTTGGCAGGCTGTGTGAGAAGGGATCATCTAACTCAGGAATACTAGGCAGAGGTTACAGTGCTAAGCCTGTACAACACCGGGTCAAGTCAGACACTGATTTTGTTAGCCAGTGAGTTTGTGTAGGAGCAGGCAGGAAAGAGGGGTAGCCCTGACACTGATGAATCTGCAGTCAGGGCGAGGGCTGGCAGTTCAAACACACAGTCTCAGGCTCTGGCACAGAGGCCAGCTGCATGGGGACATACCTCTGCATTTCTGCAGAGCAGCTTGCTGAATCAAAGCTGGCGTAGTTTATTTCATGGATTATACATGTATTTAATTAAATTTCTAGATAAATATTTGTAGCAATAAGTTTTTGAAGTACTGCAAAGTTACATTGTATTAAACATTTATTGCAATCTTATGAAATATTCCGTGTGTTAAATATTTACTGTTATTTTCAAGATATTGGAATTGAGCTTATTATAAACATGGCACAAACGCAAAGCCATCTTTCTCAGAGCAATATACTTCCTGAGTTGCTTTTAGACTTATTTCCTGATGGATATTTGCCATTAATGTACTAAGACTTTTTCCTTTATGAAAAAAGGCTCTAGTTCAAGCTAAGAGAAAGTTGTAATTTAAAATATTGTTTCCACAGTGCTCAGCATTCTCACAATAATAACAGTTTGTCCTTTTTCTTACTGCAGCTACTGTATTAAATATTTATATTGATGTTTATTTTGTAAACAAAGAAACTGAATTAGGCTAACATAGGATGAGCCCATGATGTGCTTTAATATCTATATTTGTTTTATGCCTATTTGTTGTGGCCTTTTATGCAATTGATTCAAAGGATGGTGTTAAATAATAAGTAACATTTTTTTAAACTATATGAAAATATTATTATTTATTTGCTGAAGAAGATCAATTTTCTTAAAAAAAGTAAAAACTAGAAGTACATACTGTGGAGAATATCCAGTCCCTAACTATTTTATATGCAGTAAAGGTAGTGAAATTATTAGTAAGTGTTTGATTTTCTTGAAGACAGTATGATTGTCACAGTGTCCTTTGGAATTTGACCTAAAAACCTCTACACATTAAGACCAGAGGAAGCAAAAGGCATTTGGTCTGACATTTTTTGTGATATTTTCTTCCTGATCAATAATTGAACAGTCCAGCCAGCTTGAAGGTGCTATATGTAGGACAACAACTCACATTTATTTAGTTCATTATGTTTCTGAGGTTATCTGGGGATTTCTAGAAATCTTGTGTCCTATAAACTCTCCTGCAGCTTGCAACTGCACAAAATGGTGTGTTCTGGCTGGGGAGCACCTGGGCTGTGTGCTGGGGGGGTATTAGGGAAGAGTATTCACCTGAGCACACTTACGGCCCTGGCACTTGTACACATCAGTTTCTTTGGCATCTTTAGCACAGCGCAGTCTTACTTTGACAGGGGTAACTGCTCTGCATCCCTTTGGCATCAGTGTTAGCACAGTCACCACTTCTCAGGGCCTTATGAAATGTCTGGCCATTCTTAATCCATAGAGCACTTAGAAGGTGTCTCGCTGCCAGTTTTCTCAGTCATCCCTTTAGTGCAGGTCGAAAGGTTGGCTTTTTTTTTCCTGATTATCTGAGGAATCTGACACTAAAAAGGCAAAGGAAATAAAAAATCAACCAAGAAACGCAGTAAGGACAAACTGAGGAACTGAAGCATTTATTATTCTTCAGATAAGGTTGGTAAAGACTATCAATGCACCAACTGTTATCAGAGAAAAGGTGCTTGTGTTTTCCTGTCTAGTTAAAGCTGTCAGAGCTTGGGACATAATGCACATTCCTCAAGCTCAGTTATCAACACAACTCAGATAGACTTGTATATTTTTATATTCCTACTTCAGCATCATAGTGGTCTTTTGCTGTACATTCTTTAGATGTTACACGCACCTATTAGAAGTGTCAAACATTAGTTTAATGTTCTTAGAGCTGTGTTCCTTCTCTTTTCAATCTGATGAAGTATCAAAACAACTGCAGTTACCTGTCTCTCCAAAGCTGACTTGAAAGAGGAAAATTAAACTTTAAAGATGTACCAAACCTGGGATGAAATAAACAGCTCCAGAATTAGCATACACCATTTTTCAAGGTCTGAGATAAAGACAGTCCTTGTGTATGATGTATGTTACCTGTATGCCTACAAAACTCCTACATAAATGCTTTCAAAAACAAGAACAATTTTTTTATTCAGCGAGCAGTAAGAGATGTGAAGTGTTTCTTTTTAGGAAGTTAGAATAAGGTTTGCCTGAAAATCCTGCATATCTAGAGAAGCAGTCTCAAAGTTCTTAAATCTCTCTTGGTACAAAATTCAAGGAATTTAAAGGGGAATTTCAGTGAATGTTCTCAGAATCATTGTGTGCCATATTTATGCACATTGAACTATGTGGGTAGTTTCTAATTAATTCATAACTAACTATGTCTTGTTGTAAAATGTTTGAATTCCCCAAATACTTGTTTATGGCAGTTGGTTCATCTAGCTCAGTGCTGTCTTTGATGCCATTTTGCTGAATTCCACTAAACTAATTGAAGGCCCATTTCCCATTAATATAGAAATCAATCACAAGGGCTTCATGTACCATCCAGTGAGACAGCATCATAAAATAAGAATAATGGATTGGGTTTTATGGTGCTTTATGTGGTTCTGATACTGAGCTAATCCTTGGGAGACCCAAAGTCCTAACTCTACCTTCAAGCACTCTTTTGCTTGTGTCCCAATTTGCCAAGGAAATGCTTGTTCTTTTAAAAAGAACCTTTAGACTAAACCAGAAATCTGTCCAACAGGAGTTAGCAGACACCACTTGCTCTGTATAAAACATGAAGACAGAGGATTTTTCTTAGCTGAATGAATGCTACAGAAAAATATATAAACAAGATCATAGGCATTGTGTAGGTAGGGCACAGTACATTGGTAAGCTGCTGAATTTCTATTTGTACAATGTTTTATAGACCATGTTAAAATAAGAATCCTTCATTTCCATTGACTATCAAACAAGACTTTTTTTAGCAAGCTGTAATCTTTAGCCATTCAAAAATAACCATTGCTTCTGAAGCAAAGCCAGTTTTATGATGGAAAAATGTGCCAGCCTAGTTCTTGACTGTACCTCTCAGATTTCAGTAATATCCTTTTGTTAAAAAAAGGTATCCTTCCTGGTTCCATAGACTTCATTCACCTAAGAGTGAAATGAGCCTTATCATGTTGAATTAGTCAGTTAGTTTCAAGGTCTGATCTGGAAAAAAAACCAACATTGCTGAAACTAACATGAACTGGATTATAAACAAGGAATTCTGGTCCTGCTCTAAGTTCAAGACACTCCAGGAACATTAGAAAAAAAGATGAGCTTAGGCTTGAAACTGGTCTCTGTCCACTGACCAAGGACTTCTGGGTAATTCCTTGCTGCTTTAAAGTTCAACAACAGCCTCACTGACTAGCCTGGCATGTTAGAAGCAGTATCAGTGGTTTGCTTTAGTTATGTTTTATTCTCATCATTTTCACATGAAACAGCCCAGGACCACCCAAAAAACACTTCAATGTATATCTTGCATGAATGTTAAAGCAATCCATGTTATAAATTGAAATATCAACCTGTGATCCCAATCTTTATGCATGAATTCCATTGACTGACAAGTTTAGGGTTTGGGGTTGTTTTAGTATTTTGTTATCCATGTAAAACCACAAAGTTCCCATATGCCCTCATTATTTGCCTGTTGGAAAAAAACCTACATAACTACTGAAATATAAATTTCATACTACATATTTCCATCAAAATCTAATTCATGAGCTAAATAATATGCAATGTGTTGGTGAGGTTCTTACCTTGCAGAGCACACACTTCAGACTCTTTCCAGTCCCAGGGATACTCAGCCTACCAGAGAACCAAAGGGCACAGCAGGAGCTTGGATCTTTTCTATAATTTGAGACAAACCTGAGAAAACAGTCAGGGCACTGATGCACAGGTAACTGACTCCATTTGGAGTGAAAGGATCCTTGGGGATTTGGGACCTAGAAAAAGCTCTGTAAGCACCAAATATCACACTAACTTGTCTTTAGGACAAGTTTATGTCCTTGAACTTTTGACTACAAGAGTCTGAATTCATGGCTTTATACCATCAAATATTTAAATTTAACTTTTATTGTTTTGTCTTGATGCATAAAAAGACAGACTTTTTGTAGTTCTGTTTTCTTGGATGCATTGGCAGAATTATTAAGGTCAATTATGAATCTTCTATAGGCTAAGCTTTGGACAAGGATCCTTCTACCCTGAACAGAGGAAGTTTCCCAATAGAGAGAAGAAACAGCCCCTTCTCAGGGAGCCCATTATCCATATGTAGGAAATAAAGTAGCATGCTAAATAAAATAAAAATGCTGTAAACTGTCTTCAAACCGATTCCTGAAATCTATTTAAAGATAAAAGGGATCATACTTTGTCCTGTTGTATTCAGAACATATCAAAGATGAATGGGATGGCAGGATTTATGCAGATAAGTATTTTTACATATATTTGTTTTAAACTTTACATGCTTAATTCTCCTTCTGGCTCATTCTACAGTGAATTGCAGAAGGAAAATTCAACTCCAGTGATAAATTGCATGAGATACAATGAAGAGTATTCACTCCAAAAATCCTAATAGTGAAACCACCATGTTCCAAACACTTCTGTAACTAAGCCTCAAGGAAACAGCTCTTACTGAACAATGTTGTTATTCAACATCAGACTCAGCATCAGAAACACTGGCAGTCAGGCAGTTCCTGCAGTGCTGATGTGCTGATAAAGTCATTCTTGCTTTTGGCTGGGCCAGGGCCCTAAAATAACATCACTGGCACTCAGAGGTACACTCATGACTGTGAAGGTAAAAGATAACACTGTACCTACTATAGCACAATTTTCAACACAAGTCACTTTACGTACCCAAAGTTCAGCTTCCCCATAAGGGAGCCAACAGGCAGAGCACTGCTCTGGACACTTATTGCTTTCCAGAAGGTCCCAAACAAGTATGCCTTTCTCCTTAGTCATGAATTGTCTTTCTCCTTAGTCATGAATCCTGTCTCTTTCCTGCAAAAGCACGAGGAGATAATGTACTGCCAGGTAGCTTTGCCCAATCCTAACAATGCTTTAGGAATAAATTTGTTCATCCACACCAGACAGCATATACTACTGGCAGTCTTACAATGGCTTGTGATATGAAAAACTTAATCACGAGAAACACAGCTAACAGTGAAATTAAATTAGCTTGAACAATGTTTTACATAGTCCTCAACTGCCTGATCTGACATATTAGGTTTGTTTTAGACTCTGATTTTCAGAAAATACCAGATGTAGCCTTTTCCCCAAAGCTAACTGCTGGTATCTCTTTTGAGATCCATCAAAATTTACCTTGCACAAGTCAGTTTAGAACTGAGATACCAGTACTAGTGTGAAAACTACGGTGCTCCTCTTCTGAAAATAAGTAGAATAAGGCATATAAAAGAAAACAGCTTAGAGAACTCATTGATGCAGAAAATTAATGCAGTTCAGTTGTCCTGGTATTTTCCCATAAAGTCCTTGATCTGATGGTGATGAGATACTAAGGATTACATAGTTCAGAGTACCAGAGCTGACTAAGAAATGTGATGCTGTCTAGAGTCTTTCCAGAAGCTGACTGGACAACCAACCTCTCAAAATACTTAGAAGAAAGACAACTGCTAGCAACATTTCCCAGATTTTCTTTCTTAACTGAATAATGTCTAAAAGAAATATGTGTCATTCACATTAAAATAAAATCAGAAACACAAAATAAGGGTGAAGAGTGAGACAAAGAATTTCCTAAAACTTTCCGTCAAGCTGCTTTACTCTACTTTTCCTGTAGTACTCAGTCTATGGTTCTGCATCTTGAAATATGGCACTTCTCAGAACACTAACTTAAAATGATAATTGTAATTAAAATACATTATCTCAGTAAAATGAGATTTCTTATGTTTTGCATACATTATGTTCTGAAATAACCAGTAAACTAAAAAGAAAATTCTCTGCACTCTCTGCCCAAAAAATGTTCTTGTTTGTAAGCACAGCTCAAGAGAGATAACTGAGCACTTGACTGAGCATTTAATATCAGGAAAGTTTTTAAAGTTTTCTGTTGCAGAGAAGAGATTGCTCAGAAAATTTCATCACTGGAAAGATGCATAACTACATGAATTACTCGCCAGCAACAAGAAAGGAGGAAACGCTGGGTGAAATTGAATGATAGAGCAATAGAGGGGGAAAGGAAGATGCTGGAAGATGAACAAGTGTTTAAAAACTCTGCTTGCTGCACACAGGGCTTCAGAGCCAACCCCTGCAATGCTGGCAGCAGCATAACAAAATCCTGCACGTGCAGAAGTGTGGAGGAAGATTGCACTCTCCACTGGAGCCCAGGCTCAGCCAGAGCTATCCACCTCGATTCCAAACATTGTAACATTCAAAACAAGGATAAAAGATCATCTTGGACATATAAAAGAAAGAGAACTTTATTCTCAGCTGAGTTGAGGGAGCTCTGTATAGAAATGGGTAGAGAAGACAGAGAGTATTTTGTAGCTGGCACAGGCTGGGATTTTGGGGCTGCTGCAGATGGTTCCTGGGTGTTGCTGTGTGCAGGGCACACACGTTCCCTTGAGGCTGGCCCAGGAGCCCTGTGGGCACCTCAGCACCCGTGTTTCCCATAAAGTCAGAAAACACACCAATGCAGGTGCTGGGAGAGGAGCTGATGCTCCATATCTCAGGATTGCTTTTAATAAGAGCAGACGAGGTGGGGGAAGAAGGGGTACAGGCTGTGAAGGGAAAATCACACTGCTAATTGAGGAAAAGATTTTCTTTTAATGCTAAACAACCTTGAAGAAACACAATGCCAGTTTGGCTGATGATAACACTAAATGCTGGTTAAGGGGAGGGAAAATAGTTGTAAATACAAAGAGAGAGCAATGAAGTTCAGGGCAACATGAGTAGATCAGGAGCACAAAGTTTTAAGCAACTGCAGTTCCAAGATAAAAGCAGCAATGTGATGAGACAAGAAAAGAAATTCGAAATTGTCCTCTGTTGCAAAACACTAAGCATGGAAAGGTCCTTAGCCTGTTCATGACTAAGTTTTCTGCATGCCTTCCACATGCTGCTTGGTGGCAGAAAAACCTCATCTAGCATAAGCTGAACAAAAGATGCATGCAAAAACAGACTGAGGGGAGTAAGTCTAATTCTATAAAAATGAGTGAAGATTCATTTCAAGTGCAATAAGAAATACCAGAGAGAACATAATTTCTCTTATGATGAACAGTAGAAATAACAAGGCTGTTAAGGGGAAAGGTACGTATTTGGGAGAAGTAAGTAGTGGAGTACATAAATGATAATGCATAAGGGAGGTGGGAAAAGCTACTTATGTGTCATAACCCCTGTAAATGTTTCTATATAAGCACAAAGCAGACCTTCAGACCTGAAGTGACATTTTTGATAATATCCAGATTACAAAAGACATGTAGAATTGGATGGATAAAAGCAAAATATAAGAATATAAATCTAATAATTTGTCCAGTTCTCTGAAATTTATCAGTGCATAAGTTGAAATACTGTACCTAACATAAATTAATGTGACACTAAAATATTACACAAATTAATATTTTGCTATGATGGGTAAGCAAATCTACAGTTTCACTGAAATGGATTGTTTTCCATTAGCTTTACTTTTTCTTAGCAAATGAATAAAGGCAGTAGAAAACTGCAAGCTCAGACACTTTAAGACTTTATTAACCACACAATTACTTATGGTATTTGTGAAGAAACGAGAAGAGACATCCATAGAAAATGCCAAACAACATTAAATTATTCCAACACTTACCTATATAGTCCATCTCTCTCCAACACCACATTTAGTTAGATTTATACCTGCAGTACAGTAATACCAAAAGCTTTTAATTTCATTGTGTTGCATAAAATTAGTTGCAGTGCTTTTCATCATCTCGTGTTTTGAATGATGGAAAGGGACAGACAGAGTATTTAAAATGCTGACTGAATAAACCCCATGAGTTATTACAACCACATATTGCAGGCAGAAAAGAAAAGTAGGGCTAAGACTGAGAGACCTTATTCAGACTTAATTTTGGAGACTGTAATGCAACATGTCTTATTTGCAGCAGTATAAAAAGGCAAGATATATGTCTTCCAAACTTGGCATCTGACATACTGGTCAAATCCCTAGAGATGAGCAAAGGGATTTTTTGGAATGAGATTATCAACATATTTAATGTCCTGAATCTGTATACATCATAAGAATAAACTTTAGCATTTCAGGGATTATTTAAAACATCTGGTCTCTCCCTTGGTTTGCAGAGTCCACGTTTGCCTTCCAGTTGTTGATCACAAGCATGAGGAGACGTGGGAGCTCCAAACCCCAGTGCCCATGTTGTGCTGCCCATCGTTGGGCTGCCTGGGGGGACATGGACAAAGCCAATCTCTGCTAGCCAAACATTGCAAGAGCCATCAAAGACAGTGGGGGCTGGGGTGGGGGAGGAAAGCACTCCAAAATAGCTATTTCAGTAAAGTATGTGGAATTCCCACAGATTCAGAATTAACACATTTAACTGTCTTTTTCCTATGGAATTTTAATTATTACACTTTCACAAGTTCTTGTGACTCATAAGCAGCATTACTACATATAGACCATATCATACTACTAAGTCATTAGGATGTTCCACATTGAATCATAAAAAGTAAATGCAGCTGCTCTTTCTTGCTGCTTGATACAATTTGTCAAGTATCCTCTTTGTGTGTGGGAACAAACTACTATCAGATTTAGATTTCAGAATTACACAATAAAGATATTATAAATATATATAAATATAAATGAATAAATAAATATATATGTATTCTGCCACAGACAGCAGAATATATATATATTCTTTTTCTCATCACTAGTGAGGGGGAAAAGAAAACCACTAAGTTTTTGAATCCAAAATTTTTAGGTTTAGTCATAATATTCATGCAGGATGTCATACATTCTGTTCATTAGGCACTGGGAAAGGGCTGATGAATTCAAGCATCATTAGATTTAGCAATAATATCCTAGATAGTAGCCCTCCAAAAATTATTATAATAGTAAAAGCAGAAGTAAAACCCCACGCCCTGTTTGCTTCATCTCAATCTACCAAAAAAACCACCAATCCGTCTCAAGAATGTGAATATATAATCTGTCAAGATACAAAAGATCATGTCCAAATTATTGGTTTTGATTAATTTCCTTCTGCAGCAAGAAATCTACAGCTTGTATACATTGACCAAGTCCTACAGGTCATTCATATTTACAATTCTTTTTTCTTAAGTAATGTCTCACGTACCATCATGCACAAGTGATAAACGGCGCTTGTCAAACACCCAATTGGCAATTCACTTTTTGACTTTAAGGGTCACACTGCAAGCACCTGGAGTAAAACTCTTCAGAAAACTCTGCCAGCCCTCTATTCCATCTTCAGTTACATTGGTGTAATTCAGACAAGGAGAAATCCAAATCTGTTCTGAGCAATATGAAAATGATACTACTGTGAAACACCCACGTGCACCGAGCTCCGTTTAACAATCCGTGCTCCATTTCAGGGATTCGTGGTGGGAAAAGTAATAGCGAGGGTGTCATCAGTTCTGAAGGTAATTTAAAAGTTATATACATGCCATAGACAAAGACTTGGCAACAGTAGAATGCAGATATCTATGCTGAATCTCTAGAAGAAGAAAAATGCCAAATCTAGCATAAGCTGCATGTTGGTGGAAGGTTGTCACTAACCTCATCATAAAGGCTGATACCTGCAAAGCCTGAACCTTCCTTGATAAAGGAAGGTGTGGAGCTTAAATTGTGACCTTTTGGGGCATTTTTCTTATAAAGGTCACTATTTTGTGACAACACTGCAAAACCGATTGGTTCATCTGGTCCCTTAAAATGCATTACAACTGATGCCACATGGACCAGGGCAGGATATCTTTGTCAAATATTGTTAATGTCCCACTGTTTTCTAGGAAATGTAATTGATGAAGTGGGAAAGAACCAGTTCCCTCAATTCTGCCCAATTTCTCATTAACTTATTTCTTTGGCTGATTGGCAGCTGCCCAGTTCAGCAGTGGCTGTGTTATCATGCAAAGTCAAAACCTACAGGCTGAGTTTGCCAAGAAAGTTTTGAATAAGGAGGTGGGAGAATGGGCAGAAAGGGCCTTTGTTCTACACCAAGATTAAATTGAACTAAAACCTCAATGTCCCCTGAAAGTAAATTTTCTCCTCATGCCTTTCTCATAGAAACTTTCAATTTCATTTGTGAAACACAACTTGGAACAGGCCTTGCATGAGATGATTAGTTTTCTAAATTGAGAAACAATTTTTTGTCTTTGTTTCTTCATTTTCTAATATTATTTCTAGCAGTAGTTCAACATGACAGATTGGGTATGTAAACTGAAAGGGAATTACAGATATTCACACTCCTGAAAAGATGTAAAACAAGTATTTCATGTAAAGAGTAACACTCATGGGGGCATAAATATCAGTTCTGTGAAGATGCACAGACAATATATTCAGGGAACTTGCTGTGTTATTAAGAAACCTCTTCATTAAAGGGACACATTTGTTTGGATTAGACTGCCAGTTGAACAAAAAGTCTTCTTCCTGAGAAATCCCCTTCATTTCCTGACATTTGTAAAGTACTATAAAATGCTAATTGGTCTCATCAGCAAACAATTAACATTCTGTTCAGTTTTATTCTCAATGTAAAAATTATAATGGGAAATAAAATGTCATACGGCAAAGGGACAGCTGAAGACCATAACAAGAGACAATCATATCTTCTTTTAGAGGTTCAGTTTACCTGCATACGACCAGGTAAACTGCTCTTCCAGATGTCCACAGCCTCAGCAGCCAAAACCAGTAAACATTCCTGCTTCTGACAAGTTCACTCTGGCCAGCAAAGTCTGCTGCTGAAAAAAAATAAATTAATATTCTAATAAAAAAATCTGTCTTTGATTAGTTTTCTTTAACCTCTGTGTTCCTACCATTTCTTGCTAACCACAGACAGGCCTCAGCTGATCACCAGTTTGCTTCTTTGCCCCAAACTTTGCTTCCTCTTCTATTAATAAGTCAGGTCTGTCCTTTCCTCTCTCCAAACCCTGGAAAGAGAAGCCTGTCTGCTCTACTGTGTTTTAGTACAAGATGCCTTTCATAGCTCTGCTAGGCTAAATACTGCAGAGTTCAAGCACAACATGGTATTTGAATTAAACTAACATGTAAAAACATTTCTGGATAAAAAATACTTTATTGCCACCAATTTAAAACCATAAACATACTTTGAATCCAATTCAATATATTTCTTATTTGTCCCTGATTCTCTCTTGTTATTATTATTAGAAGGCATAAATTTCCAGCAAGGCTTGTGCTTGACAAGGCTCCATTATTTGCACATGACAAGGTTTATCAAAAACAGTTGGATTTTTATGAGGAGTCTTTTATGTTTCCTTCATAAAATATAAATAAATGAAAAGGATTAGATGGAGGAAGCAGAGTATAATTCATCACCAATGTGAAGCAGAAGGAGCGGGCTGCAGATGGATGAACTGAAGACCAACATGGTGACTGGAAATCCTTCTCTCTCAAATGTCGGGGAGCAAAGAGCATAAAAAAGGAACATTGACTTTTCTTGTCATTTCAAGGTGTCCCAAAAAGTACAAAGTACAGAATCTGCCTGAAACGCAAACCCACACAAAACAGTAGTACAGTTGTCCACCTTTTTGGCTGATTTTTTTTTTTTTTTTTTTTCATGGTTACAGAATAAATTAAAAGACCAGAAACTTAAAATTAAATTAGCTGCCTGTATTTAAAGAACAATTAGGAGGAGAAAAACCTTTTAACGTGGCAGTGTCTTACTTTGTTCACCATTACCCTCATGTCAGTCAGAAAAAGATGCATTAAATTGCCTTGTATTCCCATAAAAACTGGTGGTGGAGACAACAGCCCACCTTTTTACCCAACCAAACCTAAAAAGTCATCCTGCAATCCTAAAGCAAGCCCATGGGTTTACTTCTGCCTTGCACATATGCTGTGCCACATGAAGAAACTCCAGGAATGAGGTTGTTCTCCTACACAAGGTAATGGCATATACAAATTAGGTACATGGTAATTGTGTTTATTTGGAAAGAATTTACGGAGCAAGCCACAAAAGTCTGATAAGCAAAGTGGTCACAAGCATCAAGTATTGAATGGCTCCAAAATCTATCTTTTCCAGCCCAGTCCCTTCATTCCACCATAACTGAATTTTCATTTCTCTTGAAACTCGAAAATTTCCACGTTCACTTTTTGTACAATTTAGAATGAAAATATTTTTTGCATATGGTAAAAATTCTAATGTTTGGTTTCAGTAAGGTGAATACAAAAGCCAACACACACAAAAATATTTCAAAACCGCAAAAAGTCAAGATACTTAATTATCAAAAAAGAGTAAAAATATATTTACAACAATCTATTTATACACATTTTCCTGCTGAATTTCATCAAAGATATTATGTTCTCATGGATCACTTCTTTTTTGGTGAAACTTCAGTGAAAAACTTCTCAAAATGGTACAGTTTGAAGTGAGCATTTCCAAGAACTTTCCTGAAATAAAAGCTGATGGTCATCATAGTTATTTAGGGTGGAAAGCATGCAGTTCTTAGATGCAAGTGCTATGCAAATCCCTTTGCAGGTGAATTATGAAAACGCTATCTTACACTAAATCATTGCAGGGTTCTACGTATTTTTTCCAAAACAAGTAAAAAGACCCTCCCCTAAGCTGATCTCTTACTACCCCATAACATTCCCTATAAAAACTTCTGGTTTTTATCTATATGAGGTGTGTCTCTCTTCCCACACCTACACAGGACTCTGCCTGTCAGTACTAAATCTGTTTCCAGCAACAAAGGAGTCAAGGGAGAATGTCCTTAGAGACAAAGTGAATTATCCAGAATAACTATGAAAGCTTAAGTTAAAATAATGGCTTACAGAATGATGGGTACAAGATGGAGAGAGACTTTCTCAAGGAGATAAATTTTGCTAACAGTTTTTCCACAGTGAAAAGGCATATATTATATTTAAACAACCCTCTGATTCAATTGTGTGAGAGCTGCAGTAGAAATCCAAAAGAGAAATATTTTCTGGCACTTTTACATCACATGCTCAAAGCAGGAGTTAAACCACAAATGTCAATGTGCAATCTAAAGAAAAACTTAAACATTTTATTGCTATAATTTAGAATTAGCTCAGAAAGAACTAATGTTTTCTTCTTTCCTTCATTTTAATATACCCATTTTAGATCTGGATCCTAAAGTTTTGTACATGTGATTTGCCATACAAACAAAGCAGGAATTGCATTAGGGTTTGCAGGATCTGTGCCTTACATTGCAAGTTCTTCATGTGCTTTTCCACCAGTGCTAAAGAGAGAAATAATTAATGGGAGATGGGAGAGATTCAGGTGCCACTTAAGGTAAACTCATTCCCAGGAATTTCTTTTGATGCAGGCCATGCAGCATTGCACTGCATTGACTAACTAAATCTCTGCATTAATCAAGTCTATCTTTTATTCATGGGTCTGAAGGTTTTCATTTGTTGGAAATGAATTGTGACCTCCTGGTACCTCTCCCTCTACCAGGCCATGTATTAAATGTGTTGTATATGCCCTGATTTAATCAAGTTGCACAAATCTGACTCAGATGGTGATAGAATCTGACCAGATAGCCTTATTATTTGTTTTGGGCTGTCGACTAAATCTTTGGCACACCCTGTACTGGATTATAGCATGGATCAAAACAGAGTAAAAAA
This sequence comes from Promerops cafer, assembly GCA_013398275.1. Taxonomy (NCBI): domain Eukaryota; kingdom Metazoa; phylum Chordata; class Aves; order Passeriformes; family Nectariniidae; genus Promerops; species Promerops cafer. Next base: position 684,260 of record VZSE01001082.1, on the reverse strand, counting down.
TGGTGCTATGAAATGATATTTCAATATATGGGAGAGCACCTACATCTGATCTGCAGACAAGCTGGTCATAAACACATGGGAAAACCCAACTCTAGGCAGCATGGGAAGGCTTTCCTCTGTGCCATACACAAAGGCATCAGCATTACATTTATTCTTGTTTCTCCTTCTGATCATTCAAAACAACATGATGCTGCTACCATTTAGCCCCTCTTGTTTCTGGATGTAGAGCAATGATTTTCATGAAATCAAAATTAATGAACTCACAGAGCACTGATATTTAAAGCAACATTCAATGAAGACATATTAGAGGTATTAATGGCTGCAATCTGGGATTCATTTCCATTCAAATGAAGCAATAATTAATTGAGAGAAGTCAGCAGACAGAGTCCGAAAAAAAAAAAAAGAAGTTATTCTACAGGTAACTAGAGCTGTCCTTGTGACTTCAGTAAAAGAGGGACCTCAGTCACCATCTCTAGTTTGAGCCTCTGCTGACATTCTGTATGTGAAGGAAGTGCCATATGTGATGCCTCTGGAGCATCTGGGATCCCTGGGCCAGGGAGTGAAATGCACAAATGACGGGGTACAGCTGATTTATGCACTTACTCTCTCCCCTGAATAGACATTAAGAGACTGTGCCCACTCCTCACCTTGTACCAGAGACAAATACCAGCCACTGAACCACCAAAAGAGTGAACAGAGGAGTAAAGTTAATCCAGAGCAAGCTCAAGGCCCCTCTGTGCCCTGCACTGAGATTTGTGGCAGCAAGAAGGTGTTAGGTAAAAAGACAGGTGTTATAGCATGGGCAGAGCATGTTTGAAACAGTGGGACAGAGAAAAGTTCAGGCAGAATTAAGTGGACAAAAGCAGCACAAATAGACAAGTGGACAACTGCTTCTGGCACCAAAAAGGGCTAGAAGGGGTCAGTTCTGAGGAGTTAAACCAGTTGTGTTTTTTTCTACTTGAATTCAGCTGAAGTGGTTTTCCAGAGCCAGCTCAGTGTGTTGCACAAGGCAAGCATTACAATTCCAGGGCACGGAGGACAGCGACTGATGCAGTTTGTGCAAGGTCTCCTCAGACACAGGGACTCACTGCTTAACAGGACCAACCAGACACACAGGAAGCAGGCTGCAGGTGCTACACACACCAGCATCACCTATTGCAGAGGGCATTTGCTATCTCTGAATAACACAGTTATTGTGGGCCGTGTCCCCTCCTGTGCCCATCCTGCCACACTGGTAAGAAGGTCACCTTACAACAAGCAGGACTTAGAGCAGGAAATCTGAAAGCTTCATAAAAATGATTGTCCTGTGAGCTGAGTTCCTCGTGCCTCAGTCTGCCACAAGAGCACAGGAAGAATCTGGAACGACTCTTGTGCATTTCTTCTGAATCCTCATCACATCAATGGCTTTATTACACACCAGGATGAGCCACCTCTGAGACTGCCTCCCTGTTTGTGGCTGTCATTTGTCACTGCTTTCATTCTTAATAACAGGTTCATGGATTGAATCGGAATACAGAAAAATATCTCACACCATCTGATTAGAAGGTATATTTCACACCCTGGGGCTGATTCAAGAGCTAGTAAAGAGGTGACAGCTTTAGTCCAGCTCTTAAGATCTTCCTGTATGGCTTTAATGGTAACCAAAAGCAGCCTTTAGCTCCAAAATTTTACCACAGTCTGAAATTCAGAGATGACAGTCGCATATTAGGACTCAAGTTCTTCCCCACTAATCACAAAAAATATCAGAACATTCCTTGCATAGTCTGTTATTTAAAAGGGAGTCCTTATCAGCTGGTGCGTTGTCATGGGCAGGATGGGAATCTTACACACTCTAAATTTGTATGTACTGAAAAGGAAATGCATCTGAAAACATTACTAATTATTATTATTATTATCATAATCATCACCATCATCCTGCTTGCTGAGAAACAAAAAATTACATATTCCATTACTTAGAAATACCAAACCGTCAAACCCAAAGAAATAAGTAAGAGCAAGGAACTCATTAAAAAAAAAAAAAAAAAAA
>VZSE01001082.1:638319-682217 GCA_013398275.1 Promerops cafer | reverse complement strand
AAAAAAAAAAAAAAAAAAGATAATTGATCAGAACATCACTATTTTCTGTCCAGAAAAATTGCTTTTCCTCTCTAAGGATTGATTAACATTTTGCAAATTTTGGACAGAGCTGTATTTGGTCTGTGGACAGATTTCTGTGACCTGAATGAGTGTTTTTAAATAAATGAACTGTGGTTATTTTCATTAACAGTCTGCTAAACTGGGATCATTTGCCAGATTAACATGAAAATATTTGATTTAGGACAGTGATTGTTCACCTTGGAAACACAGTTGTGCGCTAAAGACATCCAGTCATGGCAAAGTCATCTGTCCCAACAAGACAGCTTGCTTTGCATATTGCTCCTACTCTAAATGTGCCAAAGGCACTTCTGAACAGGCCAACCAGAGTCCAAGAAGCTCTGTTCTACTGAGAGCCACAGCAGAGCTCATCTGCAAATGAGGGCAGATTTGATTTATTGATGCTCTGTCTGCCAGACAGAAGGTGGACAAGAGATAACTAACATACAAAACTTTGTAAAATGTTCTTCTTAAAAGCAGGCTTCCAGGAGGGAAGTAAAAAAAGAAAAAACAAAAACCTATAATAATAGTTGTTCAATTAAAAATTTGTTCAGGTAGCACTTTGCAAGCTGTTCCACAGTGACAGAAAGCTGCCACTGCAATTTGCCCACTCCTAAAAACCCTCCTCTACACAGGCAAACTTAAGGGATAACGCAATTAGTTCAGAGTATGCCCTAGTTTGGTTTGGAATTTGACAATTAAACATCACCACTCTAAGCCTGTTGATCAGAGTGCTGCTTTCATTGCCTCCTCTTTTTCTGAAACTGAATCAGGACAACCCTGAAATAAAGTAACAGCAATGTAACCGCAGCAGTATCGCCCTGCTGTTCGTTTGCACAGGTTTGCTTGGGCTTGCTTGGAAGGCTGGGCTCATGTATCAGGCCTGGAGACTTGGCTTAAGAAGACACATAAATAAATGGCATGTGGCCCCCCAACTTTTGGCTGGAGGGAAACCATCAAGTGCTTTGAAGTTTCTTTTAAAATGTAGAAAGCAGTACCTGATTCAAAGTGCAAATATGCAGATTAGAATTCCTCAGGTATTAAGCTCTTCTGGCTCACAAATTGTTTGTGTTTGAATGCAGTCTAAAGAAAAGGAAAATAAAAAGAGCTGTACCACAACACTTTTTATGACACAATTTTGGAAACCATCCAAAATTCCTGGGTTTTTCACCTCACAAGGAGTCCTTTTAGCATATGTTGGAAGCTGTTGTTTGATATCAGTACATTTTATGCTAATTTTCTGCAAAGAACAAACTATGTACTCATAATTTTTACAAGAATTTTAATTACCTGTCAAATTATTTTGTGTTTTACCTAGGGCAGGTGTGAGGGTATTTTTACCGCACTTTTGGTGCTATTCTCAAATTTTGGTTGCCACCATTTAAGAAATGTTAATGATGCTGCTGAACACTCAGACACCGAGCTTGTGCAAATTACAGCTCAGCTGATTTCTGCACTTCTACTGATTTACAGTTACTGAGGACCTTAAGATCCTGGCATTGCAATTCATTAATCTTGGCTGTAGATTTTATTCCGTTCAGCTGTTTAGAAGTACTTGCAGGGTCAAGTGAAAATGCAGGTTGATGCAGTGAATGTCAGTCAATATGAAAACAACTTCTCACATTCATTTCCTCTTGCATTCATGGCTACATAATTCTGACCACAGTTTTTTTGGGGGGGTTGGGGTTATTTTCTATTTTTTATATGAACATACATAAAAAGGTGAACCTCAGTTTAAACCCTTCAAGTGTGCAACCAAAGAATGAACAGGGCATTACACATGGCTTCAGCTAGGAAGCTCCAAACCCACTGGTTTTAATTTGCACACGCCTACTCTTGAAGTATCAGACCAATCTGTAATGTTAGTATAAAATCATCATACAACAAGCTCACAACTGAGGCAATATATTAAAAAATAGAGTAGATAAACTCTTTGGAGGAATGTAAATGCCATTACATTTTAGCAAAAGTCCTAAACATTCCGTTTCACCCTCATTTCCTAGTTTCATCCTCATTTCCTAGTTTCATCCTGGTTTCATCCTGTGTGACTCATCCACAGCCATGGGGTTACCCTCATGCAGGACATCTGTGCCATGTGTGTTGGGTGGTGGTTCCAGTCCCCAGGGCAAAGTCCACTGCACTGACCAGAGTGACCACAGCCTCTGTCCCCTGTGTCTACTGATCTCCCACGAAACGAGAGCTCTCCAGGGCAGGGCCACCAACCCTTTCTAAATGAGTCTGAGCCTTAATGGCAGGTCTTGGCCACCTGTATGACACAATTACCTATGAGAAAATTCCTCTGTATTTGCTCTTCAGCAGGAAGTAGAGGAGCAACACACAACTCTGCTAAGCAAAACAGTGAGTCATCTGAAAAAAACAAGCAGACAGTAAACACTGTTGGCTAATAATTGTGCATGAGACCCAGACTTTCTTGAAATGGTCATCTAAAAACATCACAAGATAAATCAGTGTAGCCTAAAGAATATTAGCTCTTCTGGGATTAAAAACAAATCAGATATTTTACCATCAGGGGAAAAATTTAAAACAATTCCCCTGAAATATTCATAAGAATGGGACAAAAATATAAAATGGCAACGATAACTTCCCTTTTACATCAGGATAGACTGAAAATGATAGTAAATTTTCTCTCTTACTCTCATCAAATAATGAAAGAGTTCGCCCAGAAAAGAAAATAAGCCATTCAATGTGAGGTGCTGTAAAGTCACTGATTTGAGTCTGGCAGAAGAAGGATTTGAATATAGGTACCTGATAAGTAAGACAAATCTTTTACTTGAGAGATTAAGGAGGAATAGTGTACAAGCACACTCACAAACTTATTTCTGGAGAAAAGAAAGCAGAGTTTTGATGAAAATATTTGAACAAAATTTTGGTCAAGAAATATACATTTTCTAATCAAGAGAGACACCCATCCCACCCTTAGGCCCCACATACTTCTGCTGTTTTCATCATTCGTGAGAAATGTCCAACTAAGCCTAGTTCTGAAACACCAGAGCACACAAGTGCACCTCTACAGCCCTTTTCAGTGGATTACTTTCTGCCAGCCTGGAAGCTCAGGTGTCAGTGCTTCCAAGTGAAAACACCTGGTGCTGAAGGGCTAAGACTAGACACAGAAATCCAGTCTTTGGGTCTTCCAGTTTGAAGCCTTTTACTTGTGTGTCTGTCACAAGATCTTTCCTACCCTATGAAAGGTGGAGGAGACCATCAATGACTGTAGGAGGATCCAGGTAAGGAGGAACCAGCTACTCCTGCTCCATTGGATATGGCCAGTGAGTCTGTAAGCCTTTACCTCCCTTATTGCCTTAGCAGAATGTCATTGCATTATTGGCTTGTGTCACAAAAGGCAGTTAAGGTAGAATTCACTTTTATCATCACAATTAGCTTTTCTAAAGAACATTCAAAGTTATATTTAATGTTTTATGTCTCCAGATGAAAGCTGGAGGAATCAATTATTTGTCTTGCCCTTTTTTTTAATTTCAATTTCTTTATCCCCAGCTTAGGAATAATAGCCTGCAGCAGGCTGTGGTAATATAAAATGTATTGGTTCCCCCAGTGCAAGGATATTTTTTTTAAAAAGAGCAGTAACACCAAGAATAATGTGCTCAGCAAAGAAACAATGACTCTGGGTGAATGTGTTGATGTTTTTAAGCGGGGTCTGACATAACCTGGTGCTAAAGATACACGCAGTATGTTGTGAGTGACATTTCATAATACAGCTTCAAGATCAATGAAGGCAATTACCCCTTTTTCTGAGGGCATCAGAAATCCTGGAGAAGAAAACATTTTTAATGTAAGCAAAGGGGTTGTGGAAAGGATCAGACAAAGCTCAGATGGATTCCTAAAATATTTTTTTCAAGAGAATTATTGGTATTAGTTCAGAATTATACTAAAATAGGCTTAAAAACTGAAGAGTAATAAATTTCACCTTTTAGAATTAGATAATTTCAAGGGGACCTTTGTTAGAAAACTGTAAAGGGCTTGAAAAACTTCTTTCACAACTTTTAGAATCTGGGAACATAATTTTGTGAGAGATGCCCCATATCTCCCTCTGGAACAAGCCCTGCCCTACCTGCTGGCTGTGCACCCTGGCACCAGCTCTGCATCTTGTAAACAAACTGTTGCACCTAACAGGTATTTGGGCTTTTGTTGCTATCCCTATCCAGGATACATATGAATTTGGAATATGCATTTTAAACCAGCTTCTTTCTCCATCTCCCCAGGGAAGGCATAAAGCTTCATTTTGCACTCTCTGCTCAGGGAAGCTGCAGGAATCCTTGAGATGTGGACAATCTGTGGACTGTTCCATTGCTGCTGTCAGAGCCATGAACAATTCCTGACCCTTCTCTTCAGTTTTCTCAGCCTACAGGTGAGATAAAAGGCAGGCCTTTTTGCTGTCTCTCCCAAAGTTATGCAACACAAGAGCTGTGCTGGCAGTTTATTTTACCTTAGCTTAGTCCTTAATCTGCATAAATGAGACCAAAGAGTGGAAATGCACATTGTCCTCTGGAACCCATGACAATCTGCTGGAGCTCTTCTATTTCTATCAGTTTTAGATGAATAACACATTAGTCTGACTTCCATGCCTCCCACTGTGATTCCCACCTTGCCCTCCCAGAGCTCCTGCTGGGAGGCAGCACGGCACAAAGAAATTTAGGTGCACTCACATGTTATCATGTTATCACAGTACAATAGTGCAAAATTAAAGCAAAAAACTGTCATTTCAAACTAAACTAATTTAAACAAAAACAGCTGGCAGCATGATGTAAAGATAAAAAACAGACTAGAGCATAAGAAAGTTTGAGCTGTATCAGACTGTGGATGCTCAGAGAAAGGTAGCAAGGAGAGAACAGACACCAGCTAATCCTTCCCCAATACACCTCCAGCCTATTGCAGTAGTTGAATATATTCTACCAGTAATAATCTCCTCAAATGAAATGCTGTTCTACACTTAGAGACACCAGGAAAATATAGCAATAGCAGTTTGACTCTAATTATTTCAAGGAAACCCCAAGAGCAGACCTCTGCCATGTACACAATGTCAAATATGCACAGGAGGAATCCAAGGAAGGAAGATGGGGAGAGGTTAACTCGTTTGGGCACAGCTGACACAACTGGGTAACTTTGGGACCAATCCCCTCTGTCAGCTCAGAACAAGGAAACACTGAAGATATGTGTGTCTATCCCCAGCATTGTATATCTGTCTTAAAAACTGCACTCAGCCCTTCCACTTCCCTTGCAGACAAACCACTCCATTTTCTCACGCTGAGGAAGAAACACCTGCTGTGCAGCCTCTCCCTGTGTATTTCTCCCTGTCTCCCTTCCCATCCACGCTCAGAGCCAGGAGGAGTCTCAGCTAGCCCTACAACATGGTCATGCATGAAGCAACCTCTAGTCAAAGGTGGAGTTCTATGATGGCAATAGCAGGATGTTTTACTCTTCCTTCTAGTCAGGACATTGTAGCCATAATTATTATACATTACCCTTTCCAATACAAATCACTACTTACCCACGTTGCCCAGGGGAAAAGCCTTGGACAGAGAATCTCCAATGTATCTGCCTGTACTTATTGCCATTACAAAGTTCACAGTGAGAGGAGGAGGCCAGAGCACTGCTGAGGGTTCTCAGGGCTGGTTGCACAAACGCTAATGAAATCCCATTAATCACAGCCCCAGCAATCGCAGACTTGTCAGCACAGGAGGTTGCAGACTACCCACAGCAGGTAGAGAGGTTAGAAAAACATGTCACAAGAAGGTACATGTATGACCTTTCCTGAGTCTGCAGTGTTGGTCAAAATATTTTTGTGCTGTGGCTAAACCGGAGATGGGAGGAAAATGCCACGGGGAGAACATCTGCAAAAGTTAAAATGACACAGTCTGGGGAATTTCCATGGTTCCACTCTCCACCTTTCAAAGACTTGAATGGGAAGTATTTCTCCATCCACTTTGCCAGGCAGGTAATTATTTGTACTCCTCAGTACCCATATTAACTGCACCTGTAAAGGAATGTTGTTTTTTACGTATTTTGCATGCAAAGTGTGGCAGAGACAGAACTATTTCTCACCACCAGCATTAAAGCCCAGGTAAAAGTCTCATAAGCAGGAACTACAACACCATGATGGGCAATAGCTTTACTTGTTTGTCATGGTCTTCTCTGCAGTGCCTGTCTCAGCTGCGGCAGACACACAGCAATCCTACCCCTGCCCGTAGGGCCCGGGAGATCCGGCACTTGATAAGGTTTCAGTGCTCGCTGGGGCTCAGGTTCACTCGGGTACACTGGGCTGTATTTGCCCGCAGTCAGCAGATACTCCAGCTCAGCCGGAGCCAAAAGCACACCCCTGGCCTCTTGTTACTATTCCGGACACCTCATTATCAGGAAGGAATTTGGTATCTCTGGAGCAGATCTGGTAAAGAAGGGAAGCTTTTACTGTTCTCCTGTGCCAGATAAAGTGTCCTGGAACCTGCTCACAGATGCAGACTCCATCAGATAGAAGCTGCACCCCTGTCCCAGGTTTTCCCTGACAAACACAAGCAGATGTAGTTGACTGTTTCAAAGTGTAATTTAATATGAGGTCTCTTCCTAATGCTCCCATAACAATATTTGAGGGCCAGTTTAGAAGCCATGGAGCATACTGTTGTGAAGTCACACAAAGGCTATTTTGGGAGCCTGAGAGAAGCTTGATTTGTCTGTATAACAAGTCAAAAGTAGCCATTTTATAGCAAATATGGATTTCTGGGTTTGTATCTCAATATATGACAAAGTTGGCTTCTTTTCTTTTTCTATCAGAATGGCCTGTGGTTTTCTTCTGTCCCCAGGCAGCCATATTCTGAAAATCTATAGAAAGAGTTATGCACATTTCCTCCTATGTATATTTACAGTGGGAAAAGAGTATAGTGAAATCCAAGATTGTGAGGAAAATATATGTTTCTGTAAACCATGTTTCTAAGTTGTTTGGGGTACTTTGTTAACAAGTGATAGTGCTCAGTAATATCTTTTATTTGTTTAAATTTATTGTGATACAACTACTTTTGGTTAAAAAGGCCAAATACACAAAATTTTTTTGTACAAACTTTCAAGTGATCATTCAATAATGCTTTAAAAAAGAAATGGAAAGGCTGTATTCAAAGAACATGCACAAGTCAATTCAGTATTTCATATGGGATGCAAAGAGAAAGAGAGTAATTTGTAAACTGTGAGATAAAAGATATCAAGAGAAGAGGGATTGCCTTATACAACAAGCTTTGATTGTAAATAAAATGTCTGGGCAGGATGTTTAACTGTAATAAATTGGCTGTTTGGGTCTTTGCTGACATATATTTTTAGCTTTATTGACATTAGCTATTTTTGTATGGAACTTTATTGTATGGGAAAGAGTTTCTCGTTTGGAATTTGAAAAACTAGCAGTACAAGCATCTTGAAAGCACAGAAGATGCTGTTGGAGAGAGACTGAGAATGCAAGAAGACAAGACCTGAGTCTCTTGTATTCAAGAAAATCACAGAGAAGACAGGAAATGGAATGTGGATACATTTAATTGCATTTCAAGCAGGATCAGCATTTTGCTAGATTTCTTTTACTGGCCATTTGTAATGCAGGAGGAAAAGGGAGGAGGGAGAATGAACCCTCTCCGTATTGAATTATTGTAATCTGAGTCACCAGTGAAACCAAAGGATTAGACTTCGACTTTAGTTAGGAATGACATTCCTTCCATCCAGCCCTAGCATTTACCACTAAATGAACAACAGCTCTGCCCTCAAATTCCAGGAATATGGAAGCAGTTCATCAACCAGGGTCTGGAACAAGCCTAAATGTTACATGAAAGACTCAAATAACTTTGCCGTCTGTTTCATTCAGCTCTTCAAGCAAATTTAGTATTTTCATATTCTTTTCCTTCTTGGCTATTCCTACTTGAAATTTCCCCCTCCTCATGCTGAATTCTTTTATTTTCACCTAACAAGGTTCAAGAACCTACCCAACACTCAGGCTTTTGGGAGATGTGGCTTTGCAGTACTTCAGTGAAGCCCCCCAGGTGCTGGGGATTGTGTGTGCCCAGAGGGGAGGGCAGGTGGGAGCAGGGAGGCTGCACAGTGCTGTCCCCTCCTCCCCAGTCCAGCAGAGAGGGCTCACTGCCCTGGCCAAGGCACTTCTCCCGTCCCATTCCTACTCTCCTCTGCCTGAGGAGCTTTCCCACAGCACGGGTGATGGAAGAACCAGCCCTTTTCACTCTGAATTTCACACCACAGGGCTTTTGCTTGAAAATCTCCCACTGGAGAATGGAAAGATCTGTCCATTTAGGGATGAGGTTTATGTTTGGCATATGGCTGGTGACACCCTTCTCCAACCAGGCTGACACAAGGTAATCATGCATCCCCACTCTCCAGGAGGCGTGGTCTCACTTGGACCACGGCAGAGTTCCTCCCTGTCCAGAATTTTGGGTATTTTCTCAGCTTAGAGATGATAATTCTCATTGCAAGACTAAGGAAACAATGGGAAAATCTCAACACTCCAAAGCACAAAAGAGAATACACATCAAACACATTTGGAAAGAGATCAGTGCTACGTCAGTGGGTCCTGTGTCACAGTAGCTTCAGTTTCTAAAATGAAATATTAGGGGCCTGAACAGATTAGAAAGGACTTATGGGGAAAAAAATGATCAAATGACTAGGATTTCTACCTTTTTTTTCTTTCAAAACCCACACCTTTTCCTTGCAAGCAGGATGGCTAGAAATTTATCCCCAAATGTAGTAAGCACATGAAATGCATAGCCTTTAATGTGCAAATTCTATACTGCACAAGGGAATAACTAATGAGCCACTATTTTAATGAATCAAGCTAAAATGGCAAGGTGACATATCTCATTTAGGGGAATGAATTCTTTATGTCACTGTAAGATGAGCCCCTCCTTCCCCTCTGAAGGGAAGACAGTATTGGTTTGGGTTAAAGTCCTGCCTTTTTTGTGTTTGTTGCAGATTTTCCACAGTCCTTGGGAGCTCTCCATGGATCATACACTTCTGAAAAACTATGGCAGCTTTTGATCAGGGAAGCCATTGAATTTTAGACAAACCCAAGAATTACACATCAAACAAAGATGATCAGAACAAGCCCTGCCATGGGTGCCCAATACCCTGAGGGAGCAGGGTGGGCACAGGCAGCTGCCTGGCACAGCCTGGGGACATCTCTGCAGCCAGCAAAGCAGCATCAGGCTGCTGCCCTCCAGAGAACAAACCTCCTTCACGGTCTCTCTGCACCTGCCATTTCTGCTACCAAACATTTCCTACTACCAGCACCTTCCCGTGTCCCCCTGCCATGAGCTGCTCCTCACAGGACTATTCCTAACCCACAGGTATTCTCAGAAGCAGGTCTTTGTTCCCCAGATTGGTGCTCTGTGCCTGATCTTCTTAGTGGTTCAAAGAAAATCTTTAAATCCAGGGTAAAAGGAAAAAAAAAAAAAAAAAATCAGCACCCTAATCCTTACCATCTCTTTCCACATTTTTCAGTTGCATTGGGAGTGGGTGGTGGGGAGCTGGCAGCAGGGCTGTGGGGCTGCCTGGCCTGCAGGGAATTTGGTGCTGCCCATGAGGAAAGGCATTGAGGACAGGGTGGGACTCTGCCTGGCAGCCAAGGAAAACATGTGAGAAATTTACTTCTGTCCAACCCTGAGCATTACTCAAGACAATGATCTGCCCAGTTAATTAACCCAGAAATCTGAGAGGATCTGCACTAAATTCCTGCACACTGCTGCTCAGGCTCCCGTAAATTCTTGATTCACATTGGCAGGTCTGATCCAAATCCCAGTAAAGTCAATACGAATCCTTCTATCAACTTCCCTGCACTTTCTGAGTCATTTCAAAGCTCCACTGACCACACAACTTTTCTCAAAGCAGTATTTAAAGAAAAAGTGTATTTGTGCCACTATGCTTTCAATCTCCCACCCCCAGTAACTACATAAGATCACCACAAAAACCTATATAATGCAGTTTGCTGAGCTGCTATCAGACAACCATTTGCTTGCAGATAATATTGCAAGAAACAAGAACTGATTCAGTAAATTTTAATATTTCTCTTTTAGTCCTGGCTGGTTAGCACAACTTTGAGCAGCCAGTAATGAACAGGATACCCAGGATACCCATGTGACTGTCAGCAACTGAAGGAAAACAATCCCTCAGGATTGTGTAAACAGTGCTTATACATGGCAAGGTGCTATGGACAAGTATTTAAGTAATCTCTGCTGCTGGGAAGGGAAGGAGGCTGGAATCATCTGTCTGTGAAAAGGGAGCAGGGAAGAGCAAGGCTTTGATTTACTGAGTGGGAAGGACCCTACAGCAGAGGGCTGATAACCTCTATGCAAAGCCCCCAAGATACAAAGATTGAAGAAGGGATGAAGGGCTGTCCTGGAAATAGGAAAATAATTTATTCATAGCCAATTGTCCATTACTGTTCACAAAGAAATTGTCAGAGTCCTAGAGTCCTAAATGTATTCATTATTTCAAATTGTTCCATTTATTTCTTCAGCAAATAAGCTATGTATTCTGAAGGTACCAAAGTTATGAAATGTACAATTGACTATTCCATTCACAATCTGCATTGTCTTGGATAGCTGAATTATTTGCATAGTTTAATTACATAACACAGGGCAGGAAAATTGAGCCTTTAATCACCATGAGTAATGCTTACTCAAGGAAGAAGTCCTATTGAAGTCCAAAGAGTAAAGACTTTTCAACATTAGAAAATGAGTCAGAATCTGGCCTTATTCATAGTTTTGCTCTGAGGTAGTTTTACTCCTTGCTTTTCAAGTACGTACCTATTGTACACAGTATTGCCAGGGAGCAGCAATAAATACCTTTTGACTTGCTTAGTCAGCCAGCATAGGACCAATCCAAAACTGAAATGCTGGGAAGAAGGATATGAAGTTCAACAGCTCAGGTCAAGGAAGGAGAGGAGGGAAATACCTGTTTCTCCAGAGCCTCTATGGTCACGAAGTACGAGCACTCCTGTTTGAAAAAAAAACCAAAAACAAACAAAAACCCACAAAAAAACCACAAAACAACCAATATTTAAGCCTGTTTTGAAATTTAGATAAATATTGGTAGGTTAAAATAGAGTCTAAAATATCATACAGCAAGTGAAAAATAAGACAGAACTGCACATGATTAGCTTTTAGAACCACCAAACAAAATTATGAGCTGTTCTGTCATCATTTCTGGAGGTCTTTAGGCAGGATCTAAATTGCTATTGTGGGAAGAGCACTAATAGAAAAAACTACAAACATATGCTAACTTGCAGTGGTTTGTTTGCCAATTAACAACACACCAACACTCCCCAACAAATTAGACAAAGTCAACAAGCAATATTCTTTATTGAGACAAGTGTTGTAAAGGAGACAGCAGCACAATGAGCAGACAAAACCCCTCTGTGCCCTAACAACAGTGACAGCATGGATGTGAAGTCGTGGTATAAGTACTGATCAGCAGAGACAGCACAAAGGGCACTGGGCAGCTGGTGTCAGTGGGCACCTGTAACCTACACGTGCACCTGTAAAGGAGAGGGTTATGGGGGTCTAGAACAGAAGAATCTCCATAATCAAGTTTTTCTATGAGTTCTTTTTACTTAAAAGGCCACATTTTGCTAAAACAGTGATTTCAGCAACAAGAAATTTGAACTGCGTCAGAATTAGTTTGATCAGCCATTTCTGATAGGTGTCTCCAACGTTCCTTGAGAAAAGGTGAAGTAAAGGTTCAAGCCTACCTTGTTCTACTTAGAGATCGAGCCAAAGCAACACTAAAAGCTGGTCTAGCCAGTAATTTGAATCTCAAGCTATTTGCCTAGCTTCATTATTATTTCATTTTGTACCTGCTTAGTAGAGCTTTTGCCCACATATGATGTGCTTGGTTCTTACAAGAGCTTGCTAATAAATAAACTGTTTTAATAATAGAGTTTTGTGTCTTACACTGATGCCTTAAGTTTTCATATTTCATATTTTCCAGATTCTGTACTGCATTAGTACATAACTCTGAACTTCATATAAAGTGTTAGCAAGTTCTCTTCACAGTTTAGTTAGACTGAACAATCCTTTTCCAGCCTGAGAACCAAAGACATCGTTGCAGCTTCAGGCCCAAAAAGTGTAAACAACAGTGAATTGAGGAGAGCAATCTGGGAGGATAGGACTTCATAGCCTGAAGCTGTAATTGGACAATTTACCCCAATATGTAAATGGACCAAAACTTAAAAAAGTGTGAAAATTTGTGACCCATCATCCACGTTGGGAGTAGCCTTGGCCAGGCTCTTGTACTGCCCTAGATGTATCCTTTGAAGGCCTTTTTAATAAATACCTACTTTATTCCTTTAACTCTGTCTAGCCTCTGTTCTAGGTAGCTTCTCAAGGCACTAACACTACAACAAAGTTATCACTTATACCTTGGGCCTTTTATCCTCCCTTTATGTGGAGGATGGAAGATACTTTTGTAGAGGGTTTCATAATTTCATTTTGTTTTCCTTGGGAAAAAACCGCTGTGAATTTGCAAACTTCTCCAGATATTGAAAAAATTGCTCTGGATCAAAACGTTTCAGTATTGATGGATTCAAGGGAGGATGTTAAGCAATAGGAGACAATAGAGGAGAAGAGGCAGAAACACTGTCAACTGTTCAGATCCAGACACTACTCACTCCGAAGCATTGAGGGAATGTGGTGGCAGCAGTGGTTTGGGTTTTGTTTCTGTTTTAACATATTCCATCTCTTAGATTAAACATTCAGACTTCAGGTCTCTGAATCCTTCAACTAGGCTTGTGCAAATGCCCCCAGACTTTTTGTGCTCTTCCCCTTCCCTCCTCTTTCATTTTCTCTTCCTGCTTCCCCACCCTCGCAGTGAAGCCTCTCAGTCCTGGCAGGAGCAGCTGGGCTCCAGCCAGCTGCCACCTCAGACTCAGGTCCTGCTTTCAAGGCACGGTCCTGCAGCAGGGTGGGGTTGGATTGCAGGCTGCAAACCAAAGCCAGATTGCACCATGCCCCAGAGAGCACAACGCACAGGTGCTGCTGCAGCTGCTGCAGGAGGGAGCCTCCCGACAGGCACCACCCACACAGGTGAGGGAGGACAGGGAGCTACCCCTCACCAAGCCAGGTCAGACGCCTGCATGGCAGTGCTAACACCACCCTGTGCCAAAGTGAACACATCCCATTTGTCTAAAGCACACTGGACCAATGCCTTTTCCACCAAGATCGAGCTAGGGCTCCTTTTGCTTTATTTATGAGTCTCAGACAAGGGTTGTATAGTTCAGGTCCTCAGTACTCTACCCCATTTAGCATGTTGGCTTTGCACCGAGGTCTAAGGGAAGAAACCTAGCTACAGGGAACAGAAGAAGCCATTCCCATTCCCTGGGTCTTCATCTGGCAGTGTTAAACCTCAAGGCTCCAGAGTCCCAGCTCCTCTGCTCTCACGGGCATATTGCTTATATGAAAAAGGAATGATCAGATTTGATGGGGACAAATAGCAGGTCTGTATTAAGTTCAGTCAAGCAAATCAAACCTATTTCTTAGCAACTCAACTATGTGATATCAGCTGCCCTCTTCTTTAAGACAACTAGAATTAGGCACAGCAGAAAGCCTGGTGGACAGAGGTGTCCCCACAGAAATGGTAACACCCAAGCCTGATGGAAATCTCCAACAGCAACTGGTTTCTGCCCCACCTCCTGCCAGCCGGTGTGCTAAAGAATCAGCCACGTTTCTAAGATTTCAGTAAAGGAAATAAAGCACCTGCTGTACAAGGGGATACATGAGATCGACTTTACCCTTTCAGTGGTGCAGAATGAAAGAGTTAAAAGAAGTTCCTGCACACATTCTACACAAACTTATATGCCCAAAGGCACTGCATTTGGCTTCCTGTAACTTATGTTTTTCCTTTTTACTTATCCCTAGTGGTTCATTATTGCAGGCCTTTTGACTTGTGAGAACAAGACTCACGATTCCCTCTGGGAGTTTTGCCGCTGCCCTCTCGCTCCCCATTCCTCCCTTTTTTGTTTATCGTCTTCCAACTACCTCTCCCATTCAGGCTGGGAAAGGAGGCAAAAGGCAAATTTATATCATGATTTCTCCCTCCTCCACAGTCTCATTTCAAAATAATTTTGCCCTTAACAAGAGAAACACTGCCATAATCTGAAGACACTCTGGTGTCTCAAGCCAGACAGGTTTATTCAGAAAGCAGAGAGAAAGAAACCACAGCCCAAGTTACCAGCAGAGACCCAGAGCACCCTCTGAGATGTTGGCTGTAACCCGCCTGAATCTCCTCCTCCCTGTGCATAAGTCTGTAATTTAAGCAAATCAGGCCTCAAATACTTCTTGCTTGCAAGTCTCCTACACTTGCTTACAAGATTCAAATCTTTAAAAGAGGCAGAGGCTGCTTTTGTGCAGTTTGTAGGTGCTTGCAAAAGCATTGTTGCACCAAAAAGAAACCCTCTTTTCTACTACTATCAATCAGATACTACTCACAGTAGTCTTTGTTATATTTGCTGATTTATTTCTTTAGCACAGTTTTTCACCCTGCCAGTCTTTTTGCCTGTCTTCCTGGATGAAGGAACCAATTTATAAATATAGCAACCACCTCTGTGATCGCTGAAAAATATTTTAATATTTCAGACCTTATTTTTTCCTCTGTAGGGTAACAGGAGCGTCTTCCAGTTTAAACAGGAAACTGGCACAAGGTGGAGTTGCATTCTTCTCTCTTTTGTCCTTTAAAGGTGTGCCACCTTTAACTTCCACATGGGACAGAACATCTGACTGAAAGAGCATGGGAAGCTGAGCTCAGGAAAGATGAAAGTGGTTGAAGGAAAAAGGTTAAAAATATAAAGATAATTTACTGCAGGATTTTTCTAAATAGATCCATTTTTCTTGTGGATGCAATAGTGTGTGCTGCACATTTTTTCTTTTCTTTTTTAAGAATAAATAATTTGCAGGTGCGTGCAGCTCCACTACAACAAATATTTCAAACTGAAGCTACGTTTTCTTCGTATGATTAATATGTTACATTACAGCTTGCTTATAAATTAAAGGACCAGAATATGATGTACTGCAAAGGAGTTGTATATTTCCCCTGCTAAGCTACAGTGACTGTAAATCATTTTCATCACACTTCATTTTTAATTTGAATTCATAAAAGGTTGTACATTTATTTGTGGTTTTAAATAAAAAAAAGATTAAAGGCTGTAAACTTAAGTGTTTATTAAAGGAAAAAATATGCTGATCTGAGACTTCAGGATTTAAAATACATGTAAAATATAAGAAAGGAGAACAAGGTAAGATTTCTAGTTAAGCCCTACCAATTTAATGTGAAATTTAAGGTCTTCCACTAGAAATGCATCTAGGAAGGCAAGGGTGAGGAAATGGAAGGACAGGACTGTCCCCAGCTGTCCCCAGATCAGGGATTTGGGAAGTCAGTTCCCATGGGAGCTAATCATTGAAGAAGTGGAGCCTATGGAAACAAAAAATAAGTAAAAGTAAAAACCATTTCCCACAAGATGCCAAACCTCATTGCTGCCCTTCTGTAAGCACAGGCCACCAGATGGGCTGGCCAAGTTGGACTTGAGATGATACCATAACCCCAAGGAGGCCAGATCCCAAGTGAACCTTCAGGTCTCATTTTTGGCAGCCACAAGGTTGTGCCTACAGAGCAAAGGCTCTGAGGGAGCCTCAGGGATGATCTCCAGTGATCACCAGGGTTACTGTACAGATCATGCTTCTGCTGAGTGGGGGCTCTGCATTGGCATTCTGCTTATTACTCCTCTCATCTAATTTAAGGAGAGATCACCATAATTAATATGGTGACCAGCAGGGGAAGTAATTTTAATCACATTAGCAGCAAAGAAATCAACATGGCATCAGACTAAAATTTTGCAAGTACAGTAAACTAGATTGCAACTGTTTTTAATGCCTCTTTCAATTAAGTGTTTTGCCCATCAGTAGCAATCTCACAGGTCTACTATTAATGGAAACAATAGCCCTGATTCTACACATACAAATTCATAATTCCATAAAAATTAACCTCCCTGCCTCACCTCTCCATTGACTGATTTCAGTGGGAACATGTGTTTAAAAGAAATCATATATTTTTTATCATGTAAGAATGCAGGTAAGTAGTTCAAGATCCTTCTGTATCCCACATGCTTTAATGTGGACACTAGTAGAACAAACTTTTCAGAACAAACTGGAAGGCCACATTTGGAATGGCACACCACATATTTCAAATGGAAACTCTCCCATTTCACACTGTAGCTGCTGGGAGTTCCCAGAGAGCCCAAGTGCAGTGGGCAAATATCAGGACTGCCTTTCAGTGCAAGCTAAGAGTAACACCCATGTAAAATAAAGCTTGATATTTGTGCTCTGTATGAGATGAGAATCTCCTCAGCCATGATCACTAACCCTGCACTTGGTGTCTGGAGCAAGTGTAGGAAAACCCCAGCCAGCAGGACCCAACAGGCTGCTTGGAGAATCATATTTATATCAAGTGCCTGAAGAATGTTGTTTTGCTTGGCATTTCCTGCTTAACTGGTTCTCTTCCTAACAACCAAACTTTGCTTAATTCAAGATGTTTACTTTTGCTGTGATTACTGTAAAAGCCCATGCTCTCATAAGCCACAATTTGCAGAAAACAATGCAGGCCAGGAAATCAACTCAGTGTCTGACAAACTGAGCCTGTAACATTTCTGCTAGGGACAGTGGCAAATTAATGAGCAATCTCCTAATTACTTAGAAGCTATTTAAGTAAGCACATTACCCCAGATGATGCTAAATTGACACCTCTTGCAGGCAAAGTACTTAGTCACAATTTAGCCAAGCAGGAGCTGCAAACATATATAGACTGTTCAGTTAATAAGTCTTTGTCCGTGATGAAAAATAAGTTTACTCTTTTTATAGATGAAGGTTTTTCTGTCTTATTTACAGCTCTACCCTGCTGTAAATTCTTTTAGAGTCTGCCTTCCTAGCCAGTTAAAGCCTTCCCTTGAAATCAGTGAGCTCTGCAAGAACAAAATCAGCTCCTAAACTGAAGTCCAAACCCAATGATGAAGTTTCACAGTAGTCCTCATTTGCTGCAGTTTTTATGCATTTATTTCTGAAGATCACCTCTTCTTTATTGCAACACCCTGCCACAGTTCAGAATTATTTAAAGATCACAGGGAGCACAGATACCAGCCACTCCTGCTGTGTGGCATCATGTGCACACTGCAGAAGGTGCCCTGTGTCCCACCACACATTCTCGTCATCAAAGAATGTTACTTTTCTGTACACTTTCCAGGGAATATAGGATTTTTCTTGCCCTCTCTTCTTTCCTAAACTCAATGTAAAAAAGCCACCATAAAAAAAAATTATGTCCACCATAAAAAAAAAAAAAATTGTATTTAAAGAGAGCTTAAATTATTTAAAATGCATATCTACATCTGTGCACTGAATATGTGCATTTTTAATACCAACTACAAAATGAAATAATACAGATTATATAATACCAATTATAGTTTGGACATTAAATTGAAAATCAGGTATGAAATTAATACACTGACTTTCTCCATGTTCTACACTTAATATCTGCTGAAAGATCCAGTGCAGAATGTTTTCTTATTCATTTCCGTGAGCTCAGGACCAAACCCCCAGCTTTCACTATCAAGCAGCTGTCAGAAAACACTGAGTTCTTTACACACCAGCTTCTCGTAAGGATGGGAGACACTCTAGGCAGGAAACCCAGCCTGCACTCTAGAAATGGAAATGAGATCTATAAGTGATGACTGTTCTCCACAGAAACTGTGAAGTTCCAGCTGCATTGTGTTCAGCTACACCCTGCTTGACAGGGCTGGAGTACCTAAGGAACAAGACAGGATATTGCCAGGGATGAAAATAATTTTGGAGATTATCCAACATACTCCATAACCCAAAAATGCCTCTTCCTTTTCCAATGTCCAGCCAGAGTGGAACATAAGACTAAATAAATCTGCTTACATAGACAAGACCATAATAATGAAAAATGATAGATCCATTATAAATTTCATATTTGCTTTCCTTGTGTTGCAATTAGACATTATTTACTAATAACTCTATACCATAAACTCTAGCCCCTAAATGCAGATTAAAGTGCCTTTAATTGCACACTGTCCTTGGTAGTACTTTCTAATACTCTCCTAAAAGCCAATGTTCAAAAAAATTGTCTCCCTGAGGTAGAGTGACTCACAGCATGACTCAGTGTTTTCTTTCATAAAAGGACTGTATTCCACTTGTTCCCTGTTTTAAGTTTTATAATAGACTGTGATAGAGCTAAGATATGCACATTGTATAGTACTACTTTGCAAGTTGATTTACTACCACACAAACCATTTAGAGTCCTCCAAAGAAGCTTTGAAGGCTTTAATACCAGAATCTTTCTCCAAGGCCTGCTTTGGTACCAATACTTGATTAAATTAAAACCTAATTATAGTCTAAAATGAATGATGTGCATTTTCTCTCCATTAGACAGACCTATTTGCATTCCATGAAAGACCATTGACATGGCAGCGTGCCATTTGAGTCTGTTTAAATCAAAGATGTCCCAATGGAATTTTCTTTTTCCCTACCAGCTATATTTGTCTTTTCTAACGGGTGCCCAGGGCCTAAAGGTTTAGCCAGACCTCATTACCTGAGGTAGACAGTGCATGAAACCATTTAATTGGCAGTAGCCAGTCCACTGAGCCAGGCTTTTGCTTTGCTTCATGCCAGCCTCCACTGATGCTGTTTAGCAGACATTTTGCTCAGGTTTTGTTTCCAAGTGAGAGAGGCATTTTTCAGTACCTGAAACCCACCTTTAACTATCTTCCCCTTCAGGTGTTCTCTTAGTTGTTACCAGGTATTTTGTTGAACAGAAACTCTCTAAAGCACAGCAGTGTTCATAACAATTAGTGAAATTTAATTATCTTCATCCAAAGAAAGCTGTTCTTAACTTGCAACCAGAACAATTGTGATGTTTTAGCTGAAAAAAATGGAAGGGTATTTTCCTATTTTTTGCAGGTACATTTTCAAGGGGTTTCTTGTTTTAAAGCATGAATCCCTATTGGGTTGGTATTGATAGAGAAAATTTCATCTGTGGCATAAAAAGCAGCACTGTTGTCTGCTTTGACAGAAATAATTTTAATTTCAAAGAGAATGGGAGTGGCTTCGTCATTTATAATCAAGAGAAAGCAAACAAAGACAGAAAAGCAAAGCCCTTATCACTCTATGAGCCTCCCACACCCAGTCTTTGAATTTCTGAAAATAGTATGAATGCAAGGAACATAAATGAATATGAGATTTAAGAGTTCACAAAAATTGACATTTGTCTTCAGGCATTTCCTGCTTCCTTCCCTGCTCCTGGAGAACAGTTCTGTCTCTTCTGTGCTTTGGACTTCTGCTTACCACTGCAGAAGTGACAACACAGCCTAGCCCTTCTCCAGCCTTGGATCCAAAACCCCTGAACCCAGAGAGAGTTCTTGAGATGTTCCCAGCACAAGTTTCCTTTAGGCTAGCCAAGATCCTTTTGTGTTCCTGCACATTTTTTTACCATTTCTCAGAAGCCACACAGTAGACCTTTCCAAACCCCTCTGTATTTTTTTTCCTGTGTATCCTCACAAAGTGCCAACAGGGGTCTCTTCCCAGTCTCAGTATAAGGGGCCATGTCAGACTGTAAATTTGACCAAGCCCGATGCTTTCCCCATAAGCCACAAACTGAACATGTAAGAACACTTTTTCTGCTTTCCCTGTGGATTACACCTCCTGCAGAGCTTGCTCAAAGAGGCCATTGCAAAGGCTCGTGACCCACCTACTGCATCACATTTAAGACAGTGATTTGTTGATGCGTGTTGGTAATAAGTATTTAAATAGTATTATTCCTCATCGTCTCTCTCAATTAATGTTATAAACAAACTTTACACTAAGTTATATATTTAAAAATTAATATAATAGGAAGCTATTCAGTTGTCTCATTTCTTCCATGTCGGTCATAAAACTCGTATAAAATCTATATTGGTCTAAAGACCAATCAGATTCTCAGCTAATGATTTTTTTTCTTCATACAAGTCACTGGAATTTTTCTGAATTGTACCTGCTTAGCCTGTAATGTAACACAGTCAACTGAGAGAATTAAATATTCTTCTGTTAAACCATATCTGTTAAATCTCTATTTGTTCTGTTGCTTTTCGGAAAGGAAACCTGTTGATAAGTCTTCTATGATTACCTCTTAGAATATAATGTAAATCTGCTTACTACCTGTTGCAATTCTACTTGTTGTGAATCCAAAGTACTACACACAGTTTTTTTCAACAACTCTCTGAAGCAGGAAAGAGTTACTGTCCCCATTTTAGGTATGGAAAACCAAGGCCCAGAAAGGGCAGGTTAGATATCAGTTAGATACCAGCTCAAGCTCATGCATCCTTCAGGAACCAACAGAGTGGGAATTTCCTTAAAGCACTGCCTGCCACGGAGCAGCTGATTTCCATTAACAGCTTTATGCCAATCATCTAATCAGCTGTCACGCTTCCCCTTGCTGTATGATAGCTTTCTCACATCAAGGAACAAGATTATTTGCAGGTTTCCAAGTTCATTTTGCTTTTCCTATAAATCTAAATTATGACTGACTAGCAGCATCAGAGGTCTTAGCTGGGACTGGGTGTGGAGCAGGGCTAAGCACTTTGAGGTGTCACAAAAATAGAGAAACTGAGGGAGAAGCCAGACATAGATGACTAGTGGCAGCAGAAAGCCATAAGGAGTGTTTCTATTTGTGGAGGGGTAAAGTTCACTTGGCAGGAGAGGAAGTTTACAGTTTTCTGAGGGCTGAGCTGCTGAGTGGAACGGGAAGAGAGAAAGGCAGACGTGAGCCCCTCACCTTGCGCTGCCACTTTGACTGCCACGGACACAGCCGACAGGACGCGGCCTTGATCCATCAGAGGAGGCACTGTGGGAATGTGTTTCCTGGGCACTGCTGAGACATCTACTGATGTCTGTAGCATACCCAGAGCTCAGCTGAATCTGTGACACCTCAGCAGAGAGGCAGGGATGCGTGACTGCTGTGTGAGATACATGCCATGCCCTCCATAGCATCCCCTTCTTTCATTTCCACTGTAATGGCCGACCTTTTGGGGGTTAAAGAGCCCTATTTTCTCGGTTCATCTCCCCTCCTGTCCTTTTTCCAAGGTTATCCACGGAAATGATTCTGCCCTTTTGCTTACACAACTTTTGCTGTAGTGTCCAGTCTTTCCTGAGCGTTGCCATGGCCAGACCCAGCTTACATGGGTGAGCGGTCCTAACACACAAAGGACACTTTGAGCCTGCTTTGTCACTCAGGCTTTTTGCCTGGCTGCTGTTAGGATTAATATAAATATGCCCTTGAGAAGCTAGAAAATAGCTGTGCCTGGTATGATTCAAAGAATACATAATTTTCTCTTATTCACTGGCCAGGGTTATGGACAAATGGCTGTATGCAGAGAAGGAATTATATTAAGCTCATTAACAATAATTTCACAGGAAAGAGAGGATACACTTCCACCCAGTTGGGCTATGAGTGAAATAATAAAACATACAGCCTATTCTTTATCCATTCAGTGTAATTTCTGTTATATTGCTGGAACATTTTTGATACAGCACATGTATCTTGACAAAAACCTCTATCTTACAAGCATGCTCAGCCTTTACTCATAACAAAGGAAGTAAAGGCAGCATTTTCCTCTAGTCTACACCTGGACATGTTCTCCACAGGAATCACCAAATATGATTCTTTCATTATTTTAGATGACAAATGATATAACAAACCCTGAACTACTAATTCTGTAGGTAGTGTTTATTTAAACATTATCTGCCCAGGATGACCAGTTAGTCTTGACTTTTAAACTCTCATATTAAGGATAAAGTATTGTATATTTAGTTATTTATCTGACTCATTAATCTCTCTTCTAGTTTGATAGCTGATTTGATATTCAGTGTATCAGAGATAACTATCTTGTTATAGCTAAATGAAATATGCATTTGGAAAAGTTCATTAATACCATTATCATTAATTGGTTCTTACCTGAATCTCAGTGCTGCGGGGACCCTTCCAATTAAATGACAGATTGCAGCTAGCTTTTTTAAAGTAGAATTTTCACAACCTCCCCACATTGCAAATGAACTCTAATGGGCCAAATCCTATTCTCCTACTGATCTTAGAAAAAAAGAAAAAATAAGTTATATTGCTTAGTCTAAACTTACTTTACACCAAGATGTCGAGGCTCAGAATTGATCCCAGTTTGCTTTTCAGTGTTTAGTGCAAAATCACATCTTAATCTTTGGAGGGAAGAGCATACACAGAAACTGATTTCGCTTTGCCTTTTACCAAACACAGTTGCCAAGGTGTACTCTGAAACATGGAGGAAGACCTGAGCTGAGGTTAATCAGCAGCAGTCTCACATACCTGGAGTCCTCTCTCCCTCTGAAAGTCACGTGTCCCCCGGTGTCCTCGTGGCTCCTCCGAGTGTAGCTGGCACTGCCAGCGCAGTCCTGGCACTGAGAGGCAGCTGAGATCCAGGCTGTGGTTTTGGGAATGCACAGGCACAGGTGTGTCTGGGATGGCCACGCACACCTGCACGTGCAGGGCCCTTCACACCTGAAGCTGCAGCTGCAGTGCTGCAGAGCTGCCAGTCCGTAGCACGAACAACGCAGCCCTTGGAACAGCAGCTGCCTGGGGACCCATTAGTGCTCCCTCTCACACAGCTCACCCTCCCCAGATTGTTTCTGAGCATCTAAGTGAAACACTTTCTAAAAGGACAGGCAAAGGAAACCACAGGAGTCACGCTAAGTCCCTGGAATACTGAATTTATTCACTTCTACCAGCACTGAATGAGTCCTCAAATCACAATGGCTTTTGGACTCCCAGCCTCCCCACCAGAATGCAAAAGATTAAGCAGTATTTCCTCATACACAAAGCTATATCCCATCTGATTAAAAGCAAATTAGATTCTTGATCCAACTTGTAGGATTAAGTATCTCCTAGAGAGATGACATGAGGCCTACAACATTCTTATTATTAATAATTTTCTCATAAGAGAGTCCACACTGGGATTGACTATAGGTGCAAAGAACTATTTTGTCTTGGTCAGCATATTAATTGACTTTTTGACTTCTCTCACGCAACGTAAAAGAGCTTGCATGCTGCAGCAAAGGCAGGGCATTTAATCACCCATCTGGTGAAGTCCTGCATGGCAGACACCTGCCTTTGGAACAGCCATTTCAAAGAGCGCAGCAGTCATTTGCAAAACTTCAGCAAAGGAGATTTGTTGAAAAACTGGTCAGTGCTGGTAGAGGGAAATGTGTGTTTGTGAAGCCAAAGAGGAGTAAGAGGAGGAAGGAGATTCTCATAACTGTTTTAATCCTGCAGGAATTCTCTACAGAACTTCAGTACAGTTTTTTTTTTCCTTAACCTGGCAGCTTTTATTCTGCCAAAATGACACCTGAAGCAGCATTTGAACAAAAAAACCCAAGCCAAAACAAACAAATACAACAACAAAAACAAACACACTCACCAATCCAAAACAACAAAAATCAAACCCCCCAAACCAACCAGCAAACCCAAAAAAGCGCCACACACAACACTCTTCTTTCCCTTCTAAAACTCAGTCCTAGATCAAGAAAAGTCAAACCACTTACTATGTAGGTAAATGACACAGATTAGTCAGCTTTTCCAAATAAGAAACACTTCACTGAGATGGAAACAAAATGCAATTGAAAGCCCCAAACATATAAGGTACTGCACAATATGCTCTTTTAGGCTCTGTGAGCAAATCTAGTCCTGGGGTACAATTTATAAATATGCCTCACACACAAGCACTATTATTTCTAATGAAAAAACAATAATAAAAAAAAAAAGCCTTTCCTCTAATAAAATCACTAGTAAAAAATATCATTAATGGCAGGCTTTCTAACAAATTCTGTTGCCCTCCTGCTGTCCTCTGCACCTGCATACTGTCTGGAGTAGCCTGCCTCCTGCCTTGTCCAGCTGTTTTAAACAATCCTTCATTGAACAATGCTTTCTAATGACAGCAGTTCTGGGAGGCTGATTCTCCACGATGGATGCTCAGTGTGAAACTGCCCCTCTTTGTCCTTATGCCACATAAACTCACCTGTCTGCTCCAACTCCTCGTTTATTTGCAGCTCTTTGCAGCCCCATATCACCCCACATGGGTAGTAACCACAGTGCAGTTCATCACAGAAGCGTTCTGCCAAAACAACTTCAGATCAAATTATTTTAGTGATTCCTACCTTGTCCTTGCTACCACAATGAATGTAATTGAAGAAAGAAAAACATGGTTTCTCAGGCTTTGCTGCTCCCTGGGTACCACAAAAAATTAATTGGCCAGGCAGTGCTCACAGCCCAGGTTTTACCAAGCGAGCAGGAAACCTGCTCACAGTGGGTTTAACACAGAGCACGTACAAACCAGGAGGGCGAAGGGAATAGTGAGATCCACCTTGTTGAACACAGCCAGTCTCTTTGAAAAGAGCATAAGGGCAGGCTCAGAACTCGGCAGCTGGGTCTGAAAAAAGGGGTTTGGTGAATGTTGAAGCTACCCTTGAATGTGGTCCCTGGGGGGTTGTGCCATTTCCATGCTGGCTGTAGTCAGCGATAGCCGTGCCCTCAGTGCAGCAGGGAGCCCCTCCACCTTCTGTGCAGCACTGCTTTTACTGGGGCCACAGCCAGCCAGGCTGGGCTCCCTGCCACCTGACAATGAGTGCACCAGCAAATGGCCTTTTTAGCATAAACAATGCTTCCAACCTTCTCTAATTCTGCTCTGCCCCAATCCATATTTACTGGTTCGGGGGACTAATTCCTCTCATTTTCCTGCCACTCTTTGCACAACTGCAGCTGCCTTTAGTGATATGCAATGAACTGCATGAAAATGAAGAATGAGTGTATGAAAAGGATATGAAAACTATGACTGAACAAGACCCACATTACAGGTGTCTCTTCCTCATTCCTGAGTACCAGGCACAGACTCCCTTTGTTTCCCACACCTTGCTGCTATGGCACAATCCCAAACTCATTTGAGGTGACACGAATCCCTCCACTGACTTCAGCACATTTCAGAGCAGAGGTAAGGCAGGAGAAGTCGTCAGTTACAAAACAACATTTGCACCATTTAACAAGGAACACCTCAAATCCCACTCTTAGCCAGCTTTTAGCACAACTCAAGGATGAACAAGCTGTGCTGTACAGCCTTTTCCTCCTGAGACCAATACTTTTGTTTCTAAGACCCTAAGCTTCATTATATTTGTTGTAGATCTCTCAAGATTTGAACTTAGATGTTGTTTAGGTTAAGAAGAGCCAGGAAATATATCAACAGCATACTCCTATACTAAAAGGTGAGTTTGGCCTCCTTGCTCCACTAAGTTCAAAAGCTTTCCTGCTAAATTTTCTATTAAATTTCCCTCTTAAAAAGACTGCTGCTGACACTCAAGGAAAACAGGCAATTATGCACTCTTATAATACTCGAAAGATGTAAAGCTAATCAAACATTATCATAGTATTTTCATGAAAGATCAGCTGACTTTGTGCATGTGCAATTTGAGTGCTCTAGAAAGTCTTCAGGAAAGATTCAGCTGCAAAACAGCATAAATTACTCTGTATTCCAACAGACTTATCAGGTATTGTTTGGGGAGTTAAAAAACAAAAATCCTGGTGCGTTTTTTGATCAGATATGATTCAATTTTATGGTGATGGTCAGCTAAAAGCACAGATGGCTGTGGACCAGAAGTCACCTGGAAGTCCATTTTCCAAGGCATCCTTAGGACATCATTTTCCTAGGTCACCATACCCACATACCAATGATGAATTTTCACACCACAGTGACCAAAGTCTCTTCCTTTTTACCTTCTTCACCAACAATCCAAACACGTTTCTTCGCCATCAGCAAAGCCTGAATGTACAGGTGTGTAAGACAAAGATAACAGCCCAGTTAGCAGACATGACTGCATGCACCTGAAGCACATGTCAGATGTACACCTGTGCACTTGAGAGGGACATCAGACCCTCAGGTAGGCACACTGACACACAAATGTCCCTGTGCTGGAGGGTGCTCACACTTAAACAGCTCTTGGTGGCCTCTGATTCTTTTTGCTTTTCTATAACTTCTACATTTTTTCCTCTGGGGAAAGGGGTTTCTCCTTTATTTGAAACACAGAACCAAGCCACAGATCCATAGCCAGATTCCTATTTTAAATGTTCCAGTGCTCAGGAATGTCTGGATTTGAAGCTTTGGTTTGACTCATCACAAAGTCATAATTACTTGACCATGGCTTATTGAAGCTCATGGGTTTTTAAAGTCCCCCAGTTTTCAGAACTGGTTCATAGTTAAAGTAATATGGGCTTACTAATTTATTTAAATTAAATATTACTTTATTTACTAGTTTAGCCTATTAGTTAATTTAAATTAAATAATACTATTTAGATTAAATAGTTAATTTAAATGTGGGTTTCATTTGTCTCTGACTTTGAAGAGGTGTTACCAACATGACAGGATATAATCCTCTTCTGTGTTGTTTCTTTTAAAAGCCGGGAACTTCTTTTGTCAAAAATAATCATCAACAAAAACCTCAACATTACAAATTGTACATTGATGATGTTAAATTTCCCAGCCCTATTTCAGTTTTTGCCTGTTGTAGTATTTTCTTTCTGTAATACTAATGTGCATCTATTACTTTTAGCAGTTAATAGGTGTAATTTCAATATCATTTAAATGTGCATATCAAAATATTACTTGCGGGAAGAATAGGATTTTTTGCCTCTCAGAAATGTGACTATAAAAAATAACATTGTCTTGATTGTATCCCTTTTATAAACACAGCAGGATTGGGAAAGCATTCCAGGACATATATCTGTCACTGTAGCTGGGATCACCCTATAACTGCGCTAGTTAAAATCACTCTCTAATCAGAAAGGGTAATGGATTTCTTCTGCTGGCACTGGAAGGTGATTGTGCAAGTGACAGATGTCAAAAATGTCATTCTTTCTGAAACCTCTCTTTACAGCTGAGATTAAATAGAATAGCTTAATTGCACTTCAGACTCATTTAGACTCTTTGGAAGCAGGTAGGATTTTAAGACTGCAACAATGTAGAACAGATGTTAAGTTTGAGCTTTGGTAGATACAGAGAGAGACAAAATGCAGCTTCATTTTCTACCTTCTAGGGAGATTTGAAAAGCCCATTAATTTAACCAGGAGAATCTACACATGGGGTTAAAAAAATATGGCTTGAATAAAGGTCAGGCAGACGCATGGCCACATGACCTAACATCAAGGTCCCCAGAGCTTGGACGCTGCCCAAAAACTCTAAGCAGTGTACAAGGGGTGTACCCCCTGAATGGGGGCAAGAAAACAGTCTGGCTCTGCTCATCACCAGCATCGTGGACAGCAGCCCAGGCTGCTGCCCTTCTCCTGCTTGTGCACTCCCAGCTAAGAGGTTTGAAGGAAAGAAATTTAAGGTCTATAAAGTTAGTTCCAAGGCAGTCAGAACAGACAAAGGATCAGTTTAGTGCCTTTTCTTCTCAGCTGCAGCCCTGAGTGGCGTCTGGGAAATTCCTGTTGGGATCCCAGTCACACAGAAAGACACCTCAGGTACATACAGCACAAGTTCAATGCTCCTTTTTTACAGGTAACATTTACCTGCAGGGTTTGGCCATCCTATAAACTAGCATTTCAGAATATCCTCAAGGGCTCTCTCTTCAGCAAAGGGAAAAAAAAAAAAACATAAACTTGTAGCTTGCTTGGTTTCTACATTCCCTATCAGAGGAAACAAGCTGCTGCAGTCGCACAAAAGGTAAATAGGTATTTCACCATCACGTCACTGTTAGCTAACACTGAGTTCTAAAATTCCACAACATGATCATCCTGAAAGAGAAAAAAGAGGAAAGACAAGAAGAACCCACATTCTCTGAACCAGTAAGTCTTGAATTTCTACAGAAGAATGGGAGAAAAGGATTTGAATTAAGTCTTTCACCCCGAATCTACAACATTCAGTCTTTGAGGTAACAGGAAAAGAAAACATTTCTACAGATGGATTGGAGTAAGGGGAGGAGAAAATATGAGAAGTCAGCACAAGAAAACAAATACCTTGCCCTCAGCCATCAAACTTATATCCGGTTTGCAGCTAAATAACTTTATTTTATTTTTCAATTACAGGATAACCTCATTTATGAATGGCATGAGCCTTGCTTTCCACAGTTTTTCGCATAATAGAAAACTAACTAGGGAAAAGTGGCAGATGCAGTTTTTATCAATAAAGCCCTACTTAGAGGAGTTGAAAATCTTTTCCTTTCATGCTCTCAAGTTCTTATTGTATACAATTGTTTTCCTCAGGGGATTATACCTGATCCCATGAAGCTTTCCCTGCCAAGACAGTCCAGCCTCTTTGTGGAATAAGAGCAGACATTGATTGGCAGGGACCACAAGGGAGGCTGCGGCAGCTCTGGGCCCCTCTCTCCCAGCAGGGTTTTGCTGCTCAGCCTGTAAGGGTCACCTGAGCATGGCTTAAAGGATCTGGAAAGAGGAGGATATCTGAAGGCCAAATATTTTAAAAATGCAAGCCCTTTGCCATTTCTTTATGAACCTCTCCCATCAAATAAAGTAGATTCAACATCGTTTGTTTCTAAATGTGCTGGAAATGAAAATAACTGCAGTTATTGAAGCTGTGGGAGGTACAATGGATATTTCAGCTGTAACGGGATGAGAACGCCCATTCAAAAGTTCCCTTCAAGCTCTTTATAGCAGACAAATCCTCAAAAGAAAACATACTTTGTTAGCATTCATTTGAATACATCCTGCTCCAGCCAGACAGCCCACTTAAAATGACACAGAGGTAGTAAATTGTTCTACTGATTGGTTAGCTGAGTTTAACAGCTTGAGTTTATCAGGAAAGTGATAGGAACAAAAGTGTCGGGCACATCATCGTTCAGGCAATACCTCCTTCCACTCTTCATGAACCTCTGAGGTGAAGCCTTTAATTATTCTTTGCAGTAAAAGATGTGTCATGAAAACACTGGGAGAAGGACAAAGGCCACCCAGAAGGGATCTTGCTCAACAAGCCTTGCATACAGTATCCCACAAGAAGCCCTCTTAACGTGAATTATTTCAATAGCTGAGGTAGTGCATGGGTCCGTGTTTTTCCAAGAGAGTGTTTCCTTCAAAAAGTCCCTTATGAGGAAGAAACAACAGGAGATCTTGTCCTCAAGATACTTCCAATATCTAGCAACTGAAAGATGATGAGAAGCACAGATTTCCTGTTCTTTTTCTTTTGAGAAATGGCACCCCAAGGCATTAAAATGCCCATGGAAATATGGAGGGCCAGCTTTTCACAGGCACTCACAACACAGAGTGCTGAATGGAGAAATGCTCAGTTCCTGTTTCTGGCCAATCCATTTAGGCTGCCGACTTTTGGCTCTGAATCCCCTCCAGAGCTCAATGGCTTGCTCCCAATAACATGCACATGCCACTAAGCCCAGCATTGTCAGACAGCTAAAAGCTGATCAGAAGCATTTGTAGGTTTGGATATTTGCTTGATGCTACAGTCAACCTTAGAATAATTGCCTCTGAAGAAATAGGAGTAAATAACACACATCCAGTCTGGCCAAAAGCATTTTATCAGTGCCAAAATCTCCACAAAGTACAAGACTGTACAACAGGCAAGGACAATCCCTCAAAGGCAACTGTGATTTTTGCATGAAAGAGTAACAAAGCTCAATTAACCAATTAAATTGTCTGCCAAGAGACTAAGGAATTCACTGTACAAACATATACAAAATTAGGCTAAATGGGAAGTGAAGAGGTCTGGTGAGATAAGGTGTCCTCACAAGAAAGCAAATACTACAGGTATTCATTGGTAAGGCAGCCTAACACTGAAGGGTCAAGGGAGACCAAAGGTCATGAAAGGGCTGGAGAGACACATTTAGGCCATGTCAGTGATGGTGTTCATTTAACACTCTGAAATAAAGCACACTATGGAAATCCACCAGTCAGGTATGAGCTCTCAGTTGTGTTGGGTATGAAATCAGAGATAACACATACCTTAGACCCTCTTAGGATAGGATGTTATCGTAGGAGATTCTGTGTATGGCACTGCAATTTTGAGCTTAGGGTGGAGAATCCAATATGACAAAATGTAACATTACATGTAGAGCTTCCTGATTTAATCTCACCTCCTTTGTTTCTCTGGTTTGCTTTCCAAAATGCAGCTATAGCCTCTAATGAAACCAGATGGATTTATGAAAGGGAAACAGTTCCTGACCAACCTGATAGCATTCTATTATCACGTCTGGAGCAGAGAAGGAAGGGAGAACTGTGGGTATTGCTTACCTTGACTTATGCAAACCTTTTGACATAGTCTCCCACAATATCCACACAAACAGCACAGGAAGTATGGACTAGAGAAAGGGACAGAGAGAGGGGCTGGAAATGAACTGCTCTGGCTGGCTCAGAGCTGTGAGCAGTGACACAAAGCCTGTCTGGAGGCCGGTCACTGGTGGAGTTTGCGTGGCTGAGGGCAGAGCTGGGCAGCACTGCTGAACATCTTCATCCATGACCTGTGTGGGACACAGGGCACCTTCTGCAGTGTGCACATGATGCGTGAACGCCGGCTCTGCTGCCACAGAGAAGCATGAGGACAGGCTGGAGAAATGGGCCAGCAGGAGTCTCATGAAGCTCAGCAGTGGAGAGTAAAAAGTCCTGCCCCTGGGGAGCAATAATCTCCTGCACCAGAATAATCTGGGGAGCAACTGGCTGAAAAGCAGGTTTTTTGAAAAAGCCCTGGGGCTCCTACTGGACACCAAGGTGACCACAAGTCAGCAGTGCACCTCTACAGCAAAGAAGGCAACAGCTTGGCCACAGTAGGATAAGCAGTGCCAGCACACACCTGGGCTTGGCGCTCAGCGCTGAGCTCCCCAGGACAGGAGACAGGGAGACACAGGAGCAGATCCAGCAGAAGGCCACAAAGGTGATAAGGCCTTGCAGCATCTGACTAAGGAGAGCCTGAGAATATTGTGGTGGTTCAATCTGGAGAAGACAAAGACAGGGGGGAATGTAGTAGGAGGGTCGAGGCAGGGAGGGCAAATAAAAATAAATACCTGATGGGAAGGATTAAGAAGATGGAGACAGGTTCTTCTTTGTAATATCCAGTAACAGGTGGCAGGACAGAAGGCAAAGGGCCCAAATTCAACAGAAAAAAATTTCATTCAAACATAAGAGAACATTTTTTTGAGTGGGGGGCAAACACTACAATAGGTTGCCCAGAGACATTGTGGAGCCTCCATTCTTGGAGGTAACCAAAATCCTGATCACATACAGGCAACCTGCTGCAGCTGATCCTGCTTTGAGCAGAAGAGTTGAACTGGAGTGTCTGGACATCTCTTTCAACCTCAACCATTCTGTGCAAACATGCCAATCACAATTGGAATCTATCAAAAATAGATTAAAGAGTCAAGTTTCTGTGTACATTTACTAAGAATGTATTTACTGCAGGTTTTACCTTTACCTTGAGGCACTCTGCAACTTTTCATCAAAGTAAATGTAACTCAGATACATGTACCAAAAGAGAAGCAAATCTCATGGCTGCCAAGTGTAATATTAAACTAACATTAATGTCCATGATGCAGGGGGGGTGGTGTTAAACACAAAAGTTTTCAATACAGCTTTTCACTCCAGTGCCCTTGCACTGTCTTGAGCCTCACCACATGTATGTAATGGATGTTTGTGTACATTCACATGCAGTACACATTCTCTGTGTACTTTAAAGAGACTATTCTCCTCTGTGGTTTACATAATTTGCTTGCTATTTTTGGCAAAATCTAGGAGGTATTTGATACTTCTCTTCTACAAATATTCTCCCAGCTCACCCCTCCTTGTACAATACCTCTTCTTTGTTTCTGATTTTTCTCTTTCACCTTTTACTCTTCCCGGTGTGTGATTCCCAGTCAGTTGACCTCTCATGATAGCCATAACACATTTGAAAACAATCCAACAGTCCCAGTCCTGTCAGTTCAGTGCCAAAAACAGCCACTCTGTGTACAATTTGGCTGAGGCTAATCTAGCTCTTCCCATTTGTTTTCTTCTTTTTTTTGGTGGGGACACACAGGGCATGTGAAATAGGTAACACTGAATCAAAACTTAAAAAAAAGAAGCCAGAGCCTCTTTAACTTACTGAGATTCAAAAATGCATAATTGCCTGTTGCTGCTGCTCTAATTCCAGACTTAGTCAGCAGTGCAGCAAATCAAACTATGGTAGCTCAAACATACAAAGAGATACAGAGGGAATGCCTCTCTTAGAGGGAAACTCATCCCTAAACTCCAAACTAATCTTCAGAAATAAATAGACAGGAAGAAGATGAGGCTAAAGGAAAATCTACAGGAGTCTGACCATTCCAGTACATGCAGTGCTTGTAATAAGCCCTCCAGTAGTTTGTACTCTTCATTGCAGATGGCCATAAGCTATTTGCTTGTTTTCCCAAGGTATTCAAGATATCCAAACAACTTCTATTTTTTTTTTCCGTAAATGCTGATATGAATCGTATGGACAAAGTAAACAGAGTACTCTGCTAGTTTCCCTTTTTACAAATGAGCCATAAAATTGTCCATTAATCAGTCTCTCTTCCCCAGGGGCTGGGCTGCATTGTTGAGGTTTCCTTTTCCATTTCTGACCCCTGTTTAGCTGAGGAGATAACAAAAGAAAAAAAAAAAAAGAATAGGCCTTTGAAAACTGCCCTGCTCTCCACAGCCCTTGGTCAGTACTGTTCAGTGGTGGAGAGTTCTAAATTTAAACACTCCCTATTTTTCAACCTCCACCTTCGAGTAAAATAATAGCCCTGTCATGGTTCCTTCACCTCCCATCCAGAGAACAGAGTGTTCCTATCTATTTAAATTACTCCAACAAGTTCCTTAGAACAATAAAAAGGCCCTTAAAGGTCTCCTGGGGTAAGTATCTACAGCCAGAGAACTAATGAAAAGCTGAGAGAATTTACTGGGAATCTGGCATTTCAGAGCTTTGCCTCCTGTTAATTCCCAAGAAAGGCGTCAGCTCTGACAGTGCCTGAATTTATCTGGAGGGCAAGTCCTTTTCAAACAGGGCAGGAGGGAGTGCCCATCTACTGGAGCTGTCACTGCTCGTGGGCCGGCTGCGGCACAGGGGCAGCAGCAACTCCACCGCACACGGATCTCCAAAAACCCAGCTCAGGGCCCACGGCAGCCAGGGCTGCGCCTGGTCTGCAAGGTGCACTCTGGGAATGGGGTGAAGGAGTCAATCTCAGGTTTTACACCTGACTTTGCTGTGTTTTTTAAAATGAACAGAAAGGTCATGAGGCTTACACATGAGCACTGGAACTGGTGTGAAATAGCGCAGAATGAACAAAGTTCCCCAAATGCACACGATCATGTTACCTGTACATCTGGCCTCTAGCTGTCATAGATTTGTCATCTAAAAGCTAAAGCCTTTGTTATCTAGGCATTAGATAATTTAATACAAATTTACCAATTCATCCTGACAAAAATTAAAACTTGGGTTCTTATATTGCCTCTTCTGCCTTGCCTGTCTTTCACTCTCTGTCACACATTTAGGGGGAGATGACATAAGCTCCTTGCAGGGGTATATTTTTAGCTGAGCAGCTTATTTAGCATGCAAACCAAATACATAATCAAAGTGGTTTAGGTTTTTTTTTAAAGGGAAAGTCATCTCAAGGTTGACTTAAAAGCCAAACAGCTTTATCTCACCAAAGTCTCAGTTAAGTGCTGCAGTGTGCAGCCCGATGTGTAAGACGAGTGCTTTTTCCAGTGAGGCTGTGTTGATCTATGATCTAATCTAAGCTCTTTAAATAAACTTCTAAGTATGTAACTAAAAACTCCTTTATCTGTTATTAATATCTCATTCTGTTATCACTGCAAGCAATTTAAATATACTGGTCATATCTGATGAATTCCTCTACATATTTCCTTACCTCTCAAAAACATACAAGGCTTGGTAAGGAATTTTTTTCCCCTCTACATTCCTTATGAGCTCAGTAGCACTCTTGACAACATTAGCCTCATGCACATAAAACCCTGAAATGTCTGGACATGCATGCAATGTGACTCACTCACACCTAGTGAACAAATTCTCTCATTCAAAGGCTACAGAAGTGTGAGTTTCTTGAATCACTGGTTTTATTAGTACAAACATGTTGAACTTTACTAACATACCTTTTGACTTTATTGGCGTACCTTATTTTATACATCTTAAAAGATCTTGGCAGGTTTTCCCCAGTTAATTTAATTGAGATAGCATTCGGGGGAGAAAATAGAATACCACACTAAATCACAAAGGGAATTTCTCCTAATCTCTCTCATTTTAGTGGTGGCTGACCCTAGAAGGTACCTGCCACATAACCTGGCTTTCTCTCATGGGGGTTTATTTATTCTTGTCTAAAGCCTGCTCTTACTCCAGTTCAGTCTGAGCTGTGGGAAATGTCTGGAGTTTTCACATACAGTTAGGGAAGCCCTGTGTTCTGAATGAAACCTAAAGCAAAACTCATTCTAGATATTTGCACTGGATTCTCTGTCACCCAGGAAAACTGTTCTTTAAAAAGAGCAAATAAAAGAAAAGCTGCTGGAAACAATTAACTACCTTGGGAACAGTACCTGCCAAGTCAGCTCTTAACTTGTGCATCCAGTTGCCATAGAATTTGATCAGCTCTGCAGCACATTGCATCTCACTTACCCTGTTGCATCCCAGAACTGCTGAGCCTTTTGTTGTGGACAAAAAAAATGGATATCTCAAAGGTCACATCTTCCCTTTTAAAATCTTCCAGGCAAGGAAAGGTGTTTCTTTTCTTAAATTCATGGTCTGCTGCAATGACAGATATTTAGATTGGTGGTGAGATAAATGAATATGCAAAAGTTAAAATCAGGATCACAGTTCTGTTCTTGCTTAAATAAAACTACCTGATGAAGTATTTTATTCTGACCTTCAGCTGTCTTATCCACAATTGACTTAGACTTACACTCTTTCAGCAGGTATTGAGTGGCTGTGAATTTTCCGTGCCAGCTAGGAAGGCT
Organism: Promerops cafer; assembly: GCA_013398275.1. Lineage (NCBI taxonomy): Eukaryota > Metazoa > Chordata > Aves > Passeriformes > Nectariniidae > Promerops > Promerops cafer. The sequence goes on along the minus strand of VZSE01001082.1, from coordinate 647,078 downwards.
TAAGCAAGTTTAGACTTCTTTGTTAAAAGGAAGTGCCTTTAGACAATTTCACTCACAGCCCCCATTCCTCCCTCCAGCAAACATTGCAAAACGGGCTGAGTAATATGATCCTGATGCCTTATTTATGCCAAGTCAGTGACCATAGGCAGCTCTAAAGGCAGTTAAACTAAACGAGCAGGTGTAGAGCATGCAGAATGAACCCAAGAATCTCATCCTACCATGTTTTTATATGGAGATATAAATCCAGCAAGGAATTGGCTAAAGGCTGTAATTCAGCAATATCTGGTTTTCAATTGTTTAGAGATTCAAGGGGAGTCATTTCACGTTGTTCCCACTGACTTACTTATGCATGCACACATCCTTATACGTGCATGCACACACACACAACAGAAAACAAGAAAACATGGTTTCAAAAAAAGCCAAGTATGACATCAATAAAGCAGAAGGTGCAGAGCTTGGAAATGCTAAAACCCGTGCTAACAGACTTTGTGCTCATCCCTTTGTCAAAACAGACCTGTGAATGGTGTACCACATTTTTAAGGCAGATTTTTTCTTGTATTTTATAACCCTGAGTCAAAATTGTATCATAAAGGTTCCTATCACAATTTCATGTACCACCAAATTGTGATATGTCAAACTCCAGACAAGAAAGAATTGGAACCATAAATTCCTTCAATACTAAGTCTGATTTTCAGAAAGATATTTCAGCTAATTCCATCCTAATACCTAAACTCTAACCAGTAGAAAATGCAGTGTACATTATAGTATGGGCTTCTGAAGCAAGCCTTAGCAAAAGACCCAAGGATATAGTTAATTCTTCCTGATAGTCACCAGGAATGAGTGAATTCCGTACCAGCCTGTATTGCCTCCTCTTTCTAAACCCATTTTATAACTGTAAAAGGTCTCCTTCATTGCCCTCTTGCTTCCAGTAGTGACTTAATTTTTTCTCTTTTTTTCCCTCGCTCCTTTTTTTTTTTTAATTTCTTTCTTTGTTAACAACCTTTACAATGCAGAGGGTCTTGCTGGAAAAAATATGCCTGGAGCCTTCATATCATTTGCATGCCATTTTAAATACATTTACATCGCATTTTAATCAAGGAAAATGCAAACACATGGTTATAACTTTTTATTTATAGAGTTCCTATAAGGCACTCAGCAAAACATACAGACACAATATGACCTCAGGGCTGAAAAGGAAAAAGTATCAGTGAGAAGACTGTCAGCATGTCTTGAAAATCCATCTGATAATTGTCCTGCTTTACATATAGCTATTATTGTTAGAGGCTGTTTAGAAATTTGTAATGTTTTGATTGAATCAGTTATATGATAGGAAAAGTCTGTCTGCAAGTACCCACAAAGCAGCTCATGCACAGAGCACACATGACTCTCAGTTCTGGCAGATATCTGCTGGGACAGAGATGCTCTGAGGCACGGGCAGATTCTTGACCCATCTCATATGATCCTCACCCTCAGAATTCAAAGTTCTGCTGAAAATAACACCCAAGATACCCTGACATCTATTGCATCTCCTCAAATTGCTGTGATATTGTTCAGCCAGCTACATCTCACACTTCCTGGAAGTAAGCAGCTGGGGAGGGAGAAGGGTCACAGCAATGAAGTTGGCCAGGAAGAAAGTGTTCTGCTCTGCCTCACAGCAGTGAGCTTGTCACCCACAAGTCTGCCCACCCAGCCCCTTCAGCAGCAGCAGCAGCAGCCAGGAGCTCCACTCTTCCCATCTCCCACACTGAAAATACAACTATTCCAGTGGCTGACTCTCCTTTGCCTTCCAGGTTAAGGACTGGTGTGATCTGCTGAGAGGGAAGTTTACAGGAGCTCTGCAGGTAACAGAAAGCTCTGGAGACGTGGGAGTGGAATACAAATTCCAGAAACCAAGGAGTTCATAGAATATAATCTCTATAGTTAGAGACACAGCAACAATACTGGAGAAATTTTGTAAGGTCATGCTTAAAAAAAAATCAAGCAATGCCAGAATTAAGGCTATCAGAAGAATCTTAACCCCTTTAACCGTGTTCATCCTGGTGATTCTCAGCACTATACTGAAAGCCTCCATGAAAACCTGTGACAGAAATTAGACCTGATTGGACACCAGATTTTAACTACACCAAAACTGTTTGTATGGCTCATCCAAAAATTTAAAGCTGAAAATTTCTGCAGGATTAAAATCCTGAAGCTACAAATATCCAAGATATTTTCCAAAATGTGACATTCCCCAAATGAAATACTTTGATCTGATTTCCTCCTGCACCTCTGGAAGAAAGAGAAGAGCAGACTGAAACAGAGAAGATTCTTCTCAGCTTAAAAATTACTCATGAATAAAGCTGAAGAATAGGTTTCATGTTCAATAGGTTTGTCCACCTTGAATAATGAATGAACTCTCTCTTCTGCTGAGAAGGATAGAAGAAGGTACAAAATAGCATAATTATTACTGTTATGCTAGGTACAAAGGAGAAACTTTTAATGTGCAAGCTCCACAAATATCTGACTCAATCTGACAAGCACTGCTATGAGATTTAACAGGTATTTGTAAAATGTTTAGCCATTCCTATTTGAAAAGTCATCTTGAAGTATTATTGTTGTAGAAAATAAGAAAGGCCACAGTCTTACTAAAGGCATAACAACTATGGGAAATTCGTATGAAAAAGAGTGAAAACCACTGCGATACTTCAAAAAGCACTGCTTCTGAGGCCATCACTTACTGCTCCATGGTGCATCTACCTTTTTGATTTTCCAGTCTTGGAAAAACGTCAGTGTTTCAGACATGTCTCATTCACCTGACAGAAATGTATAATCTAATTCTCTTTCAGGGCAACCTAGTAAATGAAACTGCTACTGCACTACATAAAGTTTGCTTCAGGGCTTTAAGGACAGCAGTGATATCGGGTAAAATCTCTTCAAGCCTACACTGATCTTCCAAGAAGGAAATCAAGACCTTCCTTTTTTCTTAATTTTCCTGGAAAATATAGGCCTTCTCAGGTGAACTAAAGCAGCCCTGGTGTGACTGAGCCAAATGACATCAACCAAGTGACTCTGTGGACTGCACTCTGTGTCTGCCCACCCTTCAGAGCCCATTTGCATGGGGGGACAGAGAACTTGGTAGGGAGCTGCAAGTTAGAGCCAGAGCAGAGCTTTTAGAGAATAGTGAGTTAAAACTGGTTCTTCATGCATCTCAGTTTTGGACTTTGTTTTTGTTTTGTTGTTGTTGTTTTGGTTTCTGGTTAGGGATTTGGAGCTGTTGAGGTTTTTGAAAGGATGAAGAAAAAAATCAAAACCAAAAACAACTGCTTTCCACAACTGGAAAAGGAGAGCTCTTAGAAATAAAAAGTTATCAAGGATAGCTCATAACTCATTCCTTGTGTCGGTACCACATTATCCACATTTTCTGACATTTTTCCCCCCACAAGGACCAATCCAGCAATAAATATGTTCAGAGTTCAGCTATACTTGATGATCACTGGAATGTCACTCTGCTCAAATATCTTATTTGCAGCTCGTAGGATGTTGTTCTTTCCCAGCTGCATTACTTATTCCCAGGTAAGCTCTGTGAGTGATCTCCACATGGATATGTGGAGAGTTGCTTGGACTGCTGAGGGGAAGCCTTCATTCAGGTATCATGTGACAGCACCTGATGATAGTAATGATGAAAAGAGCCATGACAAAGAAAATACATCAATATATTCTTTAATTACCTCCTATTTTCTACAAGTTACAAACCACATTTAGGTTATAAAAACATAGAAGATACCAGGTCATTCATTGTTTTAAAAAATCACATTGTTATCTGGGAATTTTTGCAGAAAATTGGACTTCTGATTCAGTAAAAGTGTTTGGAAAAAAGGACATATCTGGCATTCCATGTTTTCGGAGTGGAATAAAAATTCATAAGAGATGTTCACCTACAAGTCAGTATTTCAAACCCAGCTGCAGCTCATATTTATGACTGAGCATTGAAAACTCACCTGAAATAACCACACAGGCTCCATCCTGTTCAAAGTGGATAGTCACACTACTACTGCATAATGCTTCCATATTATTAACTGTTAAAAAATGCATGGGCTGACCAGGCAATATAACATGGTCAGCACACAATTTTATCAAAATATTCACTGGTTTGGGTGTTTTTCTTCGAATCCCAGTTGTGACTGTATTTGAAGGTCAGATTTCAAAACACTTGCTTACCTCTGCTTTTAAGCAAATCTTGATAGCTGAACCCTATCAAAAAAATCAGAAACACCAAATGAGATGCTGTAAAAACATATTGTTTTAAAACCTCTCTTGAAGGCAAAGACAACCTCATGATTATTATTAATAACACTACATCAGTGTAGATCAAAGTTAAGGACAAAACTGCATTTTAAGTTGTGAAAGGTCACACTAATCTTGGTACCTGTACTTGCCAGGTTTATTTATATTTAATGCCACCCTGACTGCAACTTATAAAGGGCGTCTATCTTTCTCTCATATGAAAATATGAATGCACTTTCAAGATTTATATAGAGGAGAAAGAAAATAGAAACTTAAAACTTTGTGATTCATAAAAATAGGTTTGTATTTTAAAATGAATTCTACAAGATGTGGTAAAAAATAAGTTGCATTTTAACCTGCATTTCACTACAATTTTTTTTTTCTATGATTAGTCCAAATCTGAGAAATAACAGAGCATGCTATATTATCCCTGTTCAATAAACTATTTGTGGTCTGGGTTTCTGAGCAAAAAGTTTAGCTTAAGGCTTATAATAAAAATGTGGAATATCATGAACTGGGCAGGGGAAGGATTTGCAACACCAACAGATTATTCAGTAATGGTAGAGGCAAGCAAATAAAAGAAACATGTCTGTCATCGATAATACTGTGATGACACAGGGAAGGTCACTTTTACCAGAGTTTTCATTTCTTCCTCCTGGGAACATGAAAAACATAAGTACATGATCATGTACCTGGAGGAGCAGCAGCACTGCCTGTGATCAATCATCCTTTCTGTCTCTTGAGTGGAAAGAGAAATTTTCCTGAGTCAACAAAATCAAAAAGAAATTAATTCACGTACAGGTCAAGAATTATGACCAGTGGCACTGCTAGTAAAGTGTGAGGGACAGTTCAAAAGTCATTTGCCTGTGCCAAAACCTGGCAATTATGCTGAATGTCTCATCAAGCAAAATTTTCAACAAAAAACACATCAAAGACAAACACTGGATCTTTTTCTTGTCTTTTACAGGTTCGGTTGTGAGTTGGCTTTCTGTATTTCTGAAATTAGTCATTCAGTGATTTTTCCTGAAATTTTCTTGCTCCAAGGGTTGGGCTTTTTCACAGTATTCTGTTACAGGTGTATACTCCTCATCTTTCAAACTGGCTCTGAGGTAAGAATCACCCAGAGAAATGCAACCAAATTTAATTTCTTTTCTTTCTGTACCATGGTCCAGTTAATTTCAAGATCTCCAAACTTCAATGATGGGCTTTGTCACAATTTAGAATACAGCTCAAGTCAAGCATTGTGAAGTAGGAAGAACAGGAAGTGAAATATGTCAACCAAAAAGGCTAAAATGTTTTTATATGTCTTGCTATCTATATTTGGTTGAAATATGCCATTTTGTTTAATATTTCATCATGATTATATCGGCATGTTTTCCTTCACTTGATTGAAGAATTTTAAACTACAAGCAATACAGAATGTTAAACACAAGAAGTTTACATTGTCAAACACCATGAAAAATATATATACACGGACACTATAAAACTTCTATTTCAATTCCACTTTAAGAAAAAGCCAAGCACATTTAAAGCCTTTTTCAATTATTTCACCTTCTTGTTTTCTTCCTGAGAAAGACAAAATGTATCCCAAATAATATTTTAAAGCCATCACTTAATGTTCTATCATACATCACCACATATTTCTGCTCCCAGATGTTTCAGCAGTTATACAGCTGTTATTTATGGCACTGGCTACTGGTTTTATGCATTGATTATCAGAAAGGGAATAGGAGTTGGGCTTTTTTTTCTGGATTCTGTTCAAGAATGAAAGCAGGAAAAAAAAACAAATATAAACAAAGACTCAAAGTGTTCTCTGCCTTTGCTTAGTTGGGGTTGTTTTCCTTTCAGGTTCTCTTCTACAGACTCCCACTGTAAACACATCTCTAAGGAACATTTCTTAAGGTTAAACTGACAAGTGGCCTTGGTCTTCCTGTTTTTAACTATTTTAATTCTTCCATTATACCTAGCACCAAAATATTCTTTCTGTATTTATATACTGGTGTCAGGTCTTATACAGCTACACAAAACTAAGCAGTATTCAATTATCTTTCTTAACAGCTTTCCACTATCAAGCACGTAAGATAAGTACAGCTCCAAATACCACACAATACAATGTTAGGTGAACTTTAATAGTAAATAAAAGATGGCAAGTGTTCTCTCTCCCCACCTGTCAAACAAAAAATAAACACTAAAAGAAAAGCACAATCATTTCAGTTTAACAAAACATGAACAATGACACTACATTTCAACATCAGCAGGCAACATTAGCACGTAGGCCAAGTTATCACAGGAGAAAGGAAAACAGATAAATCATTTAAAAGAAATGGCCTGTTACTAGAAACACAAACACATATTTGACAACAAATGGCATCACAAGAAAGATCAAATTGCCATTCCCACAAGCATAGGTTATAGAAGCAAAATGGAACAGAGATGCTCCTCGTGATAATTAAGAACTGAAACAATCATATTGTAAATATTCATTATAGAAAGATACCTTCACTCCTTTGAAAACATTTCCAGGTTGCAAATGTGTAATTGACTTTTTTTTCCTTCCTTGTTATGAAGGATGAAAGACCCCAGCATCTGTTGTACTACACAATCAGTCTGTTCACAACACTGAAAAGTTGGGCACTTAAAGGTGAAAATATGCAAGAGGCTTTTTTCTCATTACTCATTTCTGCAGGTCTCTAAAACTGAAAGGATTAAAACTTTGCATCCATTGATTACAAGTCTAGGGAAAAGACTGGATTGGTGGAGCTAATACCCAGCTTCTTTTTAAATAGAAAGCCACAATAACTTACTCTGCCTACAGAAATAAGAGAATCTGGCTTGAAGAAGATCTCCAAAATGTGAAGGGCAAGTCTTAACACAATGAACTTTTGGAGGGATTTTTATTCCCATGGTGAGAGAACAGCAGAGGTGTTAATTGTGAGCTACAGTTCAGTATAAAGGCCCCACAGAGCACTTTGTACTCAGTTTTGTTTCTCGTGAAAGGCCCGTTTTTTTCACCTAAAAATTCAAACTCCAACCCCTCTGTTCCACTCAGAATTCATAGTTATGCCTAATCTGCTGCTTTTCTGGCTCACTTACAGGCCCTGTTGGCAGGTAGTGAATGCAAAATAATTTTAATGGTGGAGCCCCTGGGAACGGGAGCAAAAGTTTTGAGCATTTACAATTTTACAATGACGTACGGCCAGCTGTTAGATAAAATAGGCCTCCAGCAGTGGAGCCCACTGGAATGGGAACTTTGGCGTGGATGTTTCCAACTCAGCAGTCTGCTAAAGAAGGAAACTAGATCAGCCAAACAACAAAAGGACAGGATTGGGCTGGACAGGGAAACATGGTGAGGACATACGGTACCTATTAAAGCCACGGCACAGCGAGAGCTCCATCCCCAGTCTGAGGGCCACAGACTCTCGAGGCCACAAACAAAGTGAGGGCCCACAGAGCTTGAGGGCCCAACGGGAAGGCAAAGCAAATGAAATGGTTCAGAATGGCAGCAAGCAAAGGAAAGAAATCACTGGACAAGGACAATTCAATATGTTGGACAGTTTGTACAAATACGAAATTAATTTGGATCAAGTCCAGAGCATATTTAGGGCAACACAATCAGACACTAATTCCCATCTTTTCTATTACTTACCATCCCTTGAACAATAGCTCTAAGTGATGACAACTGGTGCCAAGTTTAAAGAAAATGGACGTAATTCATTTCCCACTGAAATCAATAGAAATGTCTCCTTGTCTTCAGGGGAAGACAGATTAATCCATTTATGAGCAAGAGTACCTGCTCATGGCAATCCTATTATAGAACAATTAGAAAAATTATAACAAACTGAAGAATAAGCACTGTGGGTAAGAAATAATAAAAGCCCTTGTTTTTAAATATGCATCATTTTCCCTTTGATACAAAAATAGCCATGATGCCCTATTTTACATTCCTTTCTTCCAACTCATTCAACTGATCAGTGGTTCCCAAGGTACCTGTTTACTTTGTGTTCCTCTATTTTGTTCTTCTCCACAGAATTGTTCCCTTAATTTTTCAAGTAACACAAACATTATTTTCATTCCAGTGCCCCGCAACACATCCAAAGGAACATTAAAATCAAAAACTATGTCTGAAAAATCTTGTATTCATTGATGTGTATAATTCTGTAAAGGAAGGAAGCACCTTATAGAGCTGAACTCTCCCGAACTCCTTTGCAGGGGGTTCAATTGCACTTAGACAAGGAAGAGGATGAACATTTATCAGGTGGGAATCAGCTGGGAGAGGAAGGCTCCAGCAGCTGCTTGTGTGTCTTCAACCTTGGAGGTTGTCAAGATCCAAGTGAAGCCATGTCTGATCTCACAGCTGACCCTGCTTGAAACACATTGGCCAACAGACCCACTGAGGTCTCTTCCCACTTGCTTTATCTTGGGATCTTACTAACTCTGCCTTCTTAATCTCTATCTCCCAGCGGAGAGGAAAAAAAAAAAAAAACAAACAGAGCTAC